>JAXGGS010520587.1:0-10953 GCA_035585475.1 Armandia brevis | reverse complement strand
AATAACTCCCTGTGTCTGACACCATGTAACAATGGTAGAATAACTCCCTGTGTCTGACACCATGTAACAATGGTAGAGTAACTTCCTGTGTCTGACACCATGTAACAATGGTAGAATAACTCCCTGTGACTGACACCATGTAACAATGGTAGAATAACTCCCGGTGTCTGACATCATGTAACAATGGTAGAATAACTTCCTGTGACTGACACCATGTAACAATGGTAGAATACCTCCCCGTGTCTGACACCATGTAACAATGGTAGAATACCTGCCTGTGTCTGACACCATGTAACAATGGTAGAATAACTCCCTGTGTCTGACACCTTGTAACAATGCTGGAATCCTCGGCCAGGTACCAGATGTATCACGTAATCCTGCTTCATCATTTCAGACCGGAAGTGTGACGGCGCACCGGATACGGAGAACAAATGCCTCTCCTGCACGAGCTACTGGGACCCGCAGTCACAAAGATGTCAAGGTCACAGAATCTTAGACACCATATTTCATCAAAACGATGTTTAGCGCGAAATGAACCATGATTTTACAGCTTATTTGTGATTACAGTAACTGATTGTAGCCGGGAGGATCTATCACAGAGTGAATGCGATGCTTGTCCAGGGAAATTCTGGTCTTCAAGCGTCTGCCACTGTAAACAATATTTCTGTTCTCTACATATACTTTACAATAACTGTGTGTATGTTTAGATGCAACAATTTCTAAGACTCACTTTGTTGATGAAATGATCTAGAAATTATTAAGTCATTGGTCGGGCGTGATCATTTATGTGAAGTGTGACACAACTTATTCCTGCTCACTCGTTGTACACATGTACTTGTATGTATCAAATATTAATATTGCTACTCTGCAGCCTTCACCAGTTGTACAGATCTGTACACTGAGGAGAAATGTCACAGCGGCTGTTGGTCAGATGGATACTACTGGGACGATTGGTTCGGCAACTGCTACCAAGGTCAGTCTCATATGTGTGATTATATTCTAACCTCCTGATCACATAAGAACAATGTGTTAACAAGTATTCAATGACCACTCTCGACAACAGCTACCTGTAACCCAGCACCGACTGAGGAGATCCAATGCAGGGCTTGTTTTATGAAATGGAACCCCACGACATCTGCATGCAGCGGTAAGCTCGATGTTTCTAATGTTCAGAATTCGGTAGCGCTGAACATCATGTTACAGAATTTTGCTTCCAGTACGTATAATTTTTGCTTTGCCTCCAGCTTTAGATTGTGAGACAGACGCTGACACACAAGACGGTTGTGTGATGTGTAATAATAAATACTGGGATGGTGCGACAGAGACGTGCAGAAGTTCTGGACATTTGAGTATTTCTTGTTATTATAATCTAATAATCGATTATTTTCATGTAATACCGGAATAACACAGGTCAAAATCAGTATATGTTATATTTATCACTGTTTTCCTGAAATAAATTCTAACTATTATGTAATGTGTGATATCGCTGTCTCATGTTGTTATGTAATGTGTGTTACATTGTTTAGCGTGGTCTGATATTGTTATGTGATGTGTGTTACATTGTTTAGCGTGGTCTGATATTGTTATGTAATGTGAGTTACATTGTTTAGCGTTGTCTGATATTGTTATGTAATGTGTGTGACATTATTTAGCGTTGTCTGAGTGTAGCCCAGGATCTATCACAGACCAGGACATCTGTGAATATTGTGTGGCGATTCATCCTGGTTTACACTGGCAAAATCAACAATGTCAAGGTAGCGTTTAGTTTTATCCCAAATAAATCAAAAACATAATGTATACTATATACTGCCAAGGAAAATGAGACAATCTGTTTTATTAGCATTGATTACCGTTTTTAGAACTTACTTGTGACAGCTATGATGTAGACCAGCCACAATGTGTGATCTGTAAACATTTCTGGATACCAGAACACTGCACAGGTAAGTTACCGTGTATCATCTATTAAATCCGAGGTTTGCAGTAAGATTAAACAGATTAGCCTTCATTGTTATGTGAAATACATAATGTTTGGTATATATATTGTTTTCAGTCGCGGATTGTTCAGCCGCGAATGTATCGGGTCTACAGGAAGAATTATGTCCAGCATGCTCTGGGTTTCATTATGATCTTCAAGAACAAATATGTAAAGGTAAAAATATGTACATCATTTCGTATGAGAGTATGAGTGTATAGATTAATATTGTAGATGATGCATGAATTCTCTTCAATTTATCCGCTTTAATGATCATGGTACACTTTGGTAACTAAGGCTGCATAAAATTATTAAATAGTTTCTTAGTCCCGCCCGCATGGACCTGAGACTCCGCCCCCCTTTCTATTTGGATTTGAGAAAAAATCAAAAAACTTACCTGCCTTTCTCAGAATTAAAAAAAACTACTGCCGCACCCTCCTTTTCAGCTGCCGAACGCCGAAAAATGGTCAAAAACAGGCCCCCGAAGAAAAATAAACCCTGCCGCCCTCTCAAGCAAAAAATAAGCTTGAGAAATTAATCATTACTTTTACACAGCCTAACTTATCCTATGGTATATTATATTGAAGCTGTGAACTGCAGTTTAGCGCTCGACTCCGCAGTAAAGTGTAACAGCTGTGAAGGGAGATACTGGGATGTGGATGATGGTGTATGCAGACACACGCCACCAGAGTGCAGCACTGCTGTTATACACACGTCAGAGCTGTGTGCTGCGTGTCAGACACAGTCAGGTCAGGTCACTAGGTGGAGCACTAGTCACGGAAAATGCTGGGGTGAGTTATATAATACAGTCTACTAATGCTACGTCAATAGTGAACAAGTTTATAAAGGTGACATAACTTGCTCAGGCTAGCTAAAATCTATAAGAAAATTATTAAACTACTGTAATACATCATATATTCATTTTTACAAATATCTGAAAATGAAATGCAAGCATATTAATAAATGATGTATGAACCCCGACTGTTTCTGTTCTTAGTACGACATTTCATACATATTTATAACCCCAGATAATGGTGAATATTGCGCTGTGTATGATCCTGACATTCAGAAATGTGTCTCATGTGAAGATGGATACACCGCTAATCCACTGACAGGAATATGTAGAGGTAATGATGTGGATAATAATCCACAATACATTCACTTCTCTCATCTCAAAGATTGTAACAGTAGTAGCCAACAATGTCAGATGAATGTTTGCATATATGGTTTTTATTTGTAGATTGTATGAAAGCTGATGATTTGGATATTGGGGATGTATACTGTGAGGGTTGCCCTGGCAGATATTACAATCACATGCAGCAATCCTGCAAATGTAAGTCATGTTTTCTAAGATAAGCTTCTTATTACATTGATATATTCTGTGCTCATTTCTTCCTTCTGTTGCTGAATCAGATTGTATAAAAAACTGTGAGGTCTGTAGTGATGAGAACACGTGCGATGTGTGCATGGAAACCTTCAATCTCGCTCCTGATCATCTGAAGTGTATATGTAACTGAGTATCCAACCAGAATATATTTATTTGGTATGAGAACACTATCGTTTAAAACTATTGATAATTATTTCTAATGTATTGCAGATTGTTCTCTAGAGACGGAAACAGAATGTAGTAGTTGTAGTAGTGATGAATATGGAAACACGTGGGATGCTGAGGCCGGACTGTGCTATCGTTAGTTGTACGAATCATATAGTACATTTACTTGTACATACAATTTAGTCATAACTTTACAGTAGCCACCATTCGTCCTCCTCACAGAGTGCAAGGAAGGATGCATCGATTGCACAGACGGTGGACAAATCTGCTCTAAATGTAGAGTTGGCTTTTATCTAGAGACCGGTGCTTGTCAAAGTAAGTAGTTATGGCACCTGACATCAGCAGTATTAGGCAATCTGTCCGTGTGCATTTGTTATTCATCCCTTTTTGTTTGGTTTTCAGCCTGCGATGGAGCATTTCTAACGACGGAAGATCAATGTAGCTCTTGCAAACCAGAAGGATTCTACTACCATGCCGATTCCGGAACTTGCGAACGTAAACACTGCTCAATTTATCAACAATAAAACAATTCCTAGATTAAGTTTTTAAGAAAAATTATTCATTGTTATTCGTTGGATTTAGAGAAGTTCATGAATGTAATCATGTCTGAGCACATTGATTCCGCAGCATGCTTGTCTGGTTGCAAACACTGCAAGGATGAAAGCTCCTGTGACGAATGCCACCAGAGAAAATATTACTCCGCAACGTTGGAGTTATGTGAAGGTGAGAAATGTTACATTACAGGCTTCGCCAAAAAAGTGGAACACACCTGATCTTTAATCATAATACTTTCGCAACTATCCGTTTGCAGATTGTGTTCATGGATGTATGAACTGCACCAGACATAACGACTGTCTGCGATGTGAAAAGGATAAATTCTTTCAAAATGGCGCATGCATAAGTAACATTAATACAAAAATAGTTTTTTATAGCCTTACAACATAAAAAAAAAGATTCACACTATATCAACCTACCATTTAGCTTAACAAGCATCACTGTATTTTGAATATAAAGACATGTATGCTGTATTGTATCAAGGACAAGTGTTGCAGGTTGCTCTGAGAGATGTTTAGAATGTGATAGTGGTGTTAATGGAGGATGTAAAAACTGTGATGATGGGTTCAGACTGACGGCGGAAAACATTTGCCAAGGTATAACAAATATATCCCCTGATTATAATTGAAAAGCCAACATTTCGTCTGTACACACGATGTTTATGATATAATTTCTCTCTTACAGCATGTGACGTCAGTAATTGTTTGAAGTGTGATACGGACGCATCCGTCTGTGAAAAGTGTGCTGCAAGTTACTGCCTGAGCAAAGATGATGGTTGTCTATGTTAGTTTCACCCGAGTGTTGGTCATGTTTCTATTACGCTTAAACGTGGTCAGCCGAGGTTTAATCATTGGCCTTTGTCCCGTTGGATTTTACTATTATCTTAATCGTCTTCTGCACATTATTACAGATAATTCTGACACCTGTATATATTATTACAGCTTCTCCCTCTGACCATTGTGACACCTGTGAGTTGATTGATTACGAGGTGAGCTGTCTCACCTGTACACGAGGACATTACCTGGATGTTTGTCACGGTAAGTCACCATGACGTCACTGATGATGTTAATCTCGAGTAAGTCACCTATAATTCCGTCTCTCCTGTTTTATGACATCAGCATGCGAGTTGGATCATTGTATTAACTGTGACTCGGACTACACACAATGTGATCAATGTGAGCAAAATTACTTCTATGATTTCGAGTCCAACAGCTGCAAAGGTTTGAATCGCTCATCATTCATAATTTATATTGTTTCATTGACCACAAGTCTCCAACATATTGATTCATTATGCTTAATTTAATTTTTCAAGAATGTGGACTTAGTTGCATGGAATGTTTCGACAGAGAAACTTGTACCAAATGTGACAGGAATGATTCATATTACAATAACAAAGAAACTGGCAATTGTGAAGGCAAGTCTTCTGGCTAATGTTCCGTATAACAATCAATATTACTATTTCAAATATTTTCTTTTACAAATAATGTTATACCCGTAATGTTTGTTTCATTCCAAAAACACGATTATTTGGGAATATGTCTGTATTTTTGTACTAACTCGAAGAACTAAGAAATGTAAAGTTTTATTTATTTACAGCATGTGGAGCAGGGTGTATGAGGTGTATACCTGCTGATCTGTGCTGGGAATGCGGGGAAGGATTCTATGGTCCACAGGAAGGATCGTGCTATGGTTGAACTTATAAATGATTACATGCCCTGAATAGTCATCTTTTCTCTAGTATCCGATTACAAAAACTCACAAGCTGTTGCATTTAATTTATTATTCAGAATGCATGGACAACTGTGCTGTGTGTGCTAATGATACTACCTCGTGTGAAATATGTATCGACGGTTACTACTTTGATGGGGCAAAATGCTTCGGTAATTACATAAGATTTACATTTAGTCTTAATATATCAACTGAATTTTGGATAAATATATTGACTTTGCACTAATGAGTTCACAATTTCATATCTAGCGTGTGCGGATGAATTCCCACATTGTAAGAATTGTTCCTCACCAACCACGTGTCATTCATGTGACTCTGACTTTGTGCTGGATGATTCTAACAGTTACTGTAAAGGTTACGCGCCATCAAACCATGCTGTCCACATATACCTTTTATAAAATGAATTTAAAGATCAATATAATCTTCTGAAATAAATATGTTACTGTGTGTGGTTATTATTCACAGAGAGCAGAATTGAATCATGTTTACACCAAGTTGATTATCCGCCATTTTGTGAGAAATGTCAGGACGGCTACCTTTTATCAGAAGACAAGACCGTGTGTGCCTGTAAGATCTTATTACACCGACTCTCTTCCTCGCATCATTCAAACTGCTTACTTAGATATAATGAAAATCTTATAATTCATTTTAAAGTTGGCTGCTATTTTTGTGATGAAAATTGCTCAGAGGAGCCATCACACAATGACACAATGATGGCGTGCCCAGGATTAGAAGTGGAAGGAAATCCGAGTTCTTGTTGGGTAAACACAGGAATAGACCAAGTTCAATTGATTTATGTTTTGGTATCAATAAACGTTATTCCTTGTCATAGTTAATTAAGTGAATTGCTGTTTCAGACAAAACGCATAGAGATGTCGGGTGGTAACGCAACTTACACGAGATTCTGTGATATTGACAAAACTTGCACAGAGTTTTATCGGCAAGAACAATGTCAGGAGGCTCATGGTGGAAAGGTACGTGCATTTTATTATCCCTTTCTATCAAACATCGATAGGGAAATATAATTTCTGGGAAAAATTTATCATTACTTATATAAATTATAAAACTTGCAGGAGTGTAGCATCTGCTGTACAGAAAATGCGTGTAACAGGAGTGTGTTGAAAGGATATTCTGCAAAAGGAAACAATATATCTGCACTAAAATCAATATATTCTGTACTACTAATGGTACATTGGTTTATGCAATAAATTCAACATTGCATATAAACAAATATGCCTGATTGTTGATCATGTCCATATATGGCTGTAAATATTATAATTAAAAGCAATGACGATGTGAGTCAAGATTATATCATATTAAATTTGCTTTGTCAAGGTAACAACAAAGGCCTAAATTTATGTTTAATAGAGAAAAGTTCTCAATTCAACTTTTGTAGTCTCTCCATGATAAATTAATTTTATATGCGCGTATTTCTGTCACCAAATCTGGAGTTATTAAAACAATTCACAATAACGAAATAAGGAGTACTTTTGGGGGGTGAATAAGGTGTATATGGTGTAAATTGCAAATAGGTAGCTTTGAAATAGATTTAGTAGATATAATGCATAGACATGACCCCTTAATGTATAGCCCCATCTTCGCCAGTATTTCTTCTGCTGTACATGTATTATAACAATAAAGTAGTAGTGTCACTGCTATACTGCTTGTTTCACCTACACGGCACTGGTGAAATACCCATTATGTTAATCAGCCTACACCATATTGGTTGTGTCTATATTTTAGTATATCTATGTCCATTGTACATCAATTGTAACCTTGTCAACAATAAACATCACTCTCGAAGCAGCCTAGAAGTCTCCTGTCATCACTACACTTCAACTGTGTTATATACATTAAGGAGTAGTGTTAAGAATAGAGAGTAATGTATATGTAGTTTAATAGTATAATCTATAGTAGAGTAGTATTATGATACATACACTTATATGTCACTGCTATATCGCTATGTTATTATGTTAATCAGCCTACACCATATTGGTGAGGCCTATGTGTTTGTACATATATGTCCATTGGACAATGTAACTTTTTCAGCAATAAACATCACTCTCGAAGAAGCCTAGAAGTCTCCTATCATCACTATAGTTCAACACTTTTAACACAAGTTAAGTACTAAAACGTATGGAAATAATAGAATCAATACGTTTTCGGCCTACAAATGTACAATTGAAACATATTTAAGACTCAGAAAACCGTTTTAATGCCTGCATAACCCAAGGTTGTATCGAGTTAAAACCTTAATAGCTGGGCCTAATGACATCGGAAAACATTGCAGCAGCTGGATAAATGTGTTAACAAAACATGAAAGCGTTTGACTGTCAGGTGCTATTTGCATGTAGACATATGTTAGTGTCAGTGCGTGTTAAGTGGTTCTTTATATTTCCAGCAAAAAGATTACAGGGTATCGCACAGACACTTATTTATTAAATTACTCGTTTCTAACTCGAAGAGAATTGATCACGTTCATCATTGTCACGCGACCCTTCCAAATGTTGGGCATAAAAATCAACGCGTACCCTTTTCTTCAGGACTCAAGTTGTCGTTATGGCATAAAAAATCATTTTGCTGCTAATCACCCTTGGAATTATGCAGCTACAATACAGGCGTTTTATATACACACAATTTCTAAAAGTAAGGTCATGGGCTTGAATTAGATCGCTGTTAATATATGCTATCAAATGACGATGGTCCGACTCCCCTCTCCACTGCATTTATATATTTACGATCATTCACTTATGGGATGGAAGTTCAATATAAAGTGCCACCCAAATGTGTTTATGACGTATACACTCGTGTATAACTTATCGTATGAAGGAAAGTATTGAGCTATCGGTTGTATGCATGTTAAACACAATATCACTTAAACGAACGGAAACCATGTGGCATGTTGGCCATTTATTCGATATCATTCTGATGATTAATCTTAATACCAGTAACAGCCACATCCAGTGTTATAGTTAACACATTGCATGCATATATTGATTTGTAAATCTCACATTATTTACCCTTAAGCTTATCACTAATTGGCTTGGCTCTAAGCCCCAAAAGTACCCTGCATAGTAACGCATAATTAGTAAATATTACCTCCTTATATATATTTATCTCCTTGTCATAATACAATCGTCGAGTGCCATGTGACCCATGCATTGCTAAATGCTCCAGAAGTGTAGGCTTGCCACATCCTGTTGATAATGCTCATCAAATACACCTAAGCTGATAATTTCCATAATTTTACACAGCAACTATGTATAGTTCATCATTTATATTTTTTTTTTCAAATGAATGCTGGGAATTTCCTCATATATTATTGACTGTATAGTATCTAATTGTCAATGTAAAAATGTAATTCCATGAAATAAGATAGAATTCCTTTTAATACGTGTCAGTGTTATGAAATTGATTGATGGAACCTCGACTTTCGGCCATGACAACACAATCTGTACTTGGTGCGTAATTTTATCAAGAAATATTATATTAAAAGGGAAACAATATGTCATGTTTAATTTTAATTTAAGAATGTAAATTGTGTCAAGAAATGGTCTCGCTTGTATAGATCAGGTCAAGCATTAATCTTGGTTCAATTTGGGTTTCCGCGCATGAGCTTCAATCGTTTCTACAAACATTGTGTCTGTGTTCTGAATCAGAGGTACCTCATTAGTGTGTAACTTGGGAACGAGTTGTCTCCCTCTCTTTGTTCCTGTTGTCTTTAAGTATGTTTGTGGTATCATGGTGCCGGATCAAATCATCTGTCTCCGAGGATTGGGCGCTGTACAAAGGAAACACCTTGGTATGTTGTACGTTGGTGGTAGAGTAGGTGGACGAAACCCGCTTCCTGTCTCTGGTTAGCCTGGGTATTTTCGGAGTTTGGTGACAGGGCTGGTGGGAGAAAGAACTGCCTGTCTCTGGAGATTGGGCGATGTATAAAGGAAAGGCCTTGGTATGTAGGAAGATGGTGCTAGAGCTGGTGGGGGATCCTTGCCTCCATTCCCTGATGAGCATGGGTATTTTTGGAAGTTGTTGGTAATTCGCATGAGAGAAAGAACAACTTGTCTCAGGCAATTCAGCGTTATACGAAGGTAGATTCTGCACATCTGCTTGACGAGGATTGCAAGTATACCTAGCAGACTTCCCACTACTGTAAACATTTTCTTCTACTTACCTTGTTTGTTTTCACTGGCGATGACCCCAGCATGGTAGTGTGTTAGACACGCGAAAACAGTCAGCTTTAACAAACAACAAAATCACATAAAGGTTATCTTGTAATGTCAACATCAATGCAGACCAATGTTGAACAAGTGCTTGCAGTTGAAATATGAAATATATAAGTCTAGGAATTGACTATTTCAAATCTATTCGTTGATTATATATGCGCATACTAACTAAATATTTAATAAATTAAAAACAATTAACACTTATCAGGAGGTACGTAACCATCGTGTGTGCCCGCTTAACATGTTCATAAAATCCCACAAAATAAGCCTTAGCCGTAGCTCATAGAATTATTGTTATGCATGATACGCCTATAGTAATGTCTCCCCTATAAATAAAATGCCAAGGATTGCCACTCGTAAATTACTCTTACTTGTACGCAGCGGTTTTATCTCTCGAAATGACATACACGGTTTTGATATTGAACTTTGTATCCATTATAAACAATTAATTACTTTTTTTACTAATGCCCTTTGTCAAAATTTTAATTACCGTTAGTTAGCCAGAAGCCTCCGAATACTTCGCACGTTGTAATACTTTTGTCATTGATCGCGCGTGAATAAAGTATTCTGTAGAACATCTTGAGCTAGTGTTATTTTACCTAGAATAACTTCAACAGAGTGGATCTTTTACTTACCAATCAGTATTAAATTCAGGCAACAACATTTGTTTTCCTCTTCAAATTTTCGATTCCCCCTATCCAAAATCCATGTGATCTTACCCTACCCTTAAAGCTAATCGAGAAAGTTAGAGGGAATTTACAATTGATCAGTGAAAGAGTAACAAGTCAAACGAACATGCTTCATATATAACTTAGCCGGCCTAAATGTATTACAATAGGCACGCATGTGTAAAGGTTGAGCCAGCCGTGCCAGCCTCGTGCCGGACTCGTGCCGGCATCGCTGCCCCACATCTGCTGATA
>JAXGGS010520476.1:0-10955 GCA_035585475.1 Armandia brevis | reverse complement strand
TTTCGTGTCACTCCTAATCTCCTTCAGTTCCTTCATCACATCTTCTTCATGCTTGGATCTGCGATTGTCGGGGCTAAGATAACATACACATATACATGGTATCAAAGACAGTGACAATCATATGTGGTGTTAATAGCTAGGCTAGAAGACCATACGGGTAACATATACAACATACTCTTGAATCTGCAACGATGATGGGTTTCTCAGGTTTACGTTCAACTTGTCGGCGACTGAAGTAACATCTGGAATGTTAATGGTGTGACTACGATCATGCTTGAACATATTTTCCGGCTGATCAGACAATGAGCTTAAACTATCAAATGCGATGAAGAGCATAGGAGAAGTACTTACCGTCAGGATTGCCAAATATATCCTTAAAGTGTGTAGGATCCGCCAGCCTAAATACGAATAAAGCATAACATTAGAACATATTCCAAAGCTAAATGTTGTTTAAACATGTCTAAACGCCACGTAGTTCAATGAGATTTAAGGCGTGATAATCAGTTTATTTCACTTGCCATTCTTTAACATCCGATGCTGTAGGTCTACCTTCGGGGTCATTGGTCAAACATCGGCCCATAATTGTGTTAACAATTGGCATGTCTTGCGCAAGGTTTTCATAAATCTCAGAGCCCTTCGGTGGAATCTTTCCCTGCATGAACGCCCTCTTCATGATAGATTTAAACTTATCTTGATCAAGAGAGGATTTTGAGAGAGTTTCTGCTTGCGCTTGCTCATTATAGAAAGGATATTCGATGTCAGGGTTCAGCAGACAGAAGATTATCATGCCGAACGCCCAGATATCAATACGTTTCAGCGCATCGTAATTCTTGCCATCATAATCTGCGTTCATCACTTCTGGAGACATGAAGGGAGTTGTCCCACGCTCCAGTTTTTTTGTGTTTGTGGCAGTGATGGAGGCGGTTTGAGCAAAAAATGTGCGAGATTCGCCAAAATCTGTGATTTTACAGACAATCTCTCTCTCCTCCCCATCTAGTATGTCCGTGTCACTGTTGCTAACCAGTATGTTTAAGGGTTTCAAATCTCTATGGACAACATCGATACCATGCAAATAGCTAAGACCGGAAGCAACATCAGAAACAACAGTTTCAAAAATACTTGATTCTTCTAGAAAGTTTCGGACTACACCTGCTTCATGCATGGTCTGAAGGAGGTTCACTAGATTATGCGAGTTCTGGTCTAGACCATAGTCATGCCAGCTAAATGCAACATATTCTAAATAAACTACAAGAGGACAATCCCAGTAGGCCAGGAACCTGACTACGTTACAATGTTCTACCCCATTCCCGATCTTCATCTCTTTAACAAACAGTTCTCTGGTTCTTGGTGTCTTAGCGTCAGCCTGTATGACCTTTGCGACGACTTTTCTACCTGTTGTGAAAATACCACTCGTTATTTCTACTGGCATATCTGAGCGTGCTTTCATTGACCGGCGTTTAGTTGTCGTTATCATAACGCCATAAGGTTGTTATACTATTCGAGCCATACATCAAGCTAGGACACATCAGTGCTTAAATTAATTGTCATCTAAAATAAACAATTAAAATGAATATGAACACATTATCGAACTTACCTGGTCGCTCTGGATGATCTATGACATGAACCCGGGCGAAGTGTCCGGATCCTATTTCATGGTTCCTGTAATCTCCCGGTAACTTCCACAGAGGGCAGCCACATGTCTGCTTGATTTGTCTCCTTAACTCCGTGTCCTCATTTATTGTCGAGGCCTTAGCTGAATCTATCCGAATTTTCATTTTTACCTAAGCAATAACATATAACATCTTGAGATTGTAGTTATTTGTGTATTAATAAAAGGTGCACATGTTTCAGTAGAATGCGTTATTTACTTTGCCTGGTTTGCGTTTGGATCCTCTCGTGCTCTCCATGGTAGCAGGAGGAGGATCATCTGTAAGTATCAGAAAAAGTTAGTATTAACAGTTTAACACGGTACGTACCTGTACGTGTTTTTACATATATGTACATATGCGCATATTTATATGTAAGCAATGATAACACATAGTAAAGAAATAAACACAGGAATTTACCTGTCGGGTGAGATAACTCAGACATTTGTCGTTCCATTGGTCGCTCATCAGCAGGCCTCATCGTTTGTGCTGTAGAATAAAGATTGACAAGTGTCTGATTGTAATGCGTTCCCGCGTATGACTGGTGTGTGAAATTAACTGGTATATTTCTATTTCTATGTCACAGTGGTTATACGTGTGTGATTAATCTAGGCGACATGTCACCCACCTGATAAAACATACTATATATTTAGCTCTACGGTGGTTATACTGATTACCTGACAATCACATGAACTATCGAATAATAAAAAGCCCACCTACTGTTAGCTATCACTGACAGTTATTTTTACTTTTACGTCTCATCCACTTGCTCTGCTGATGACACGAGCAGTTATAACCATGTTTGTGTTTATGATAGCTACATGACGCGTTAGTATTACGTGTTCTAATCGGTTGTTGAATATGAATCGATGTCACAGCTGTGTTTACTGTTTGCCTGGTGTGTAAGCAGGAGCGATCCGAGGTTGAGTACTAGAACGTACGTGTGAGTCATTCAGGTGAAGAGAAGCCGCAGCAAGCACGCGTTTTCTTATCTCACCTCCGCTGATCACCTGAAGAGCTCTTTTTGATACTTGGTGTTAGGGTCTCGGGAGTATTGTTGTATAGGAGTCACGCATACAGTTAAACGATGGTTAAAAACAGACAGCGACTGGCTGTGAATAACTCGTTATGATGAAAAGTTTCTCCCGAAGCTCACACATGTCACACCAGACTTTACTCATCAAAGCTATCGGGTCATTAGAATATCTGCGCACTGAGCCGGATTATTTATTTAAATATAGATATATAAACCAGACAATCCAATGTTTGGGTCGTACTTCAGAGTACTGTCAATACGAGCACAGGCAGCCGAAATAATTGGGTCATTAGGGTCACATAAACCCATAATGCAGGGTATATCAAACATAACTAATTCAATCGTGAAAACAACCCAATACAATCAGAGAAAAATAGCTCTGAAAGATTTGGGACTTTCAGCCTTATTGTGATTCTATATACTACTGTAATACCGAGTTATGTTTATATTAGGAAGAAACAATCAGAATGAGAGGCATAATTGAATGATATATCGTTATGAACAGTACTATATTCTAAACACATGTACGCCATCTTGATTTATCGATGGATCGTTAACACACGGTTTAATTACGGAACATATGCTAGAAAATCTGAACTTACCTGTAGACTGATAAGGTTGCGTTGAAGAAATCGAACTTGAATCATCCTCGCTAGCAGACGCCATGATTTAATCTAATATCTGTTTTGTCTGTTGTAACCGCACTACAGATATTTTACTCTTAAGTTTGAATTCTAAGGTGTTAGCACAGGATATCGGCATATCTCACAAAGCCGATACATGTTCACAAACAAGTAGCGCGTCATGCATGTGTGCGGTGTTGACTTTGGACCATAAAGTAAAGAACATTGAATATAGGCAAGGGATTTCTCCGTGTCTCCCTTCAGACTGTTAGTGACTGATCTCACACAACCTAGGTACGTGTCGATGTCTACCGGTATACCATGCTGATATACATGTATACACATTTAAATATCGATCATTATCAAACAAACAGTTATAAGAAAGATATTAGTAAATATTAAAATATAACTATAGAATGACTGAACATTACATATAGGTTATGAATTTAGATGATTTTTGGGATTGACATTTTTAAATCATTGTTTTATTCCCGTATTTTTCAAATTGATTGACTAATTATTTTGATGTCAGACTTGTAATTACTAATCAGATGTCCAGTTGAAGTATCGATCCGTAACCTCTTAAACCAGGTTATTAAGTATATCGAGCTAAAGTTTAATTCAATCGGAAAATATAAGTTATTGGTTTACCGTCAACTTCTACGTAAATGGAAAGAAAGCCTTGCAAATTTAAATACATATGATAAATATTGGTTTGGTCTCTCTTAATACCCATCATAATTATTTAATAATATTGCGCGGCGGTTTTTATAGATAGCAACCCTTGTGCTTATGATTAAGAATCTGGTTAATTTATTCATCAAACTAAGGCACAGTATCGGTAGTTACACAAATTATCAATAAGACGTTATTTGAAACTTACACATATTAATTCATAACAGTCATTCATAAATATTTTCTGACGAATATGTAAAGTTGTTAGACCCTGTACGAGATAAACATGCAATGAGTCTATAGGAATGTATCCATGCCCGGGTTGATCAACACGGCTTCAAAGTTTACAAAGTAGCCTTTAGTCGTGTGTATCATACATAAATAAGTAGATGGAGTGTGAATAGCGTATAAAAATATATATTACATAATGAATATATCATTGAGCAAGTTGTCAAGCTAAATGAAGAATGCCATCATCATATTATGAACACTTTAAACCTGTGGTATTTATCAGATAATAATATCCATATTCGTACCGTTTATTTTAGCAGTCCAGACAAATAATCATTACCAGTTACGTCAAGAATATTGACAAACTCTCTAAAACCATCAGCTGAAAATGTTCTGACTGTGTCCAACAACAGCTCCGCCTTTTGCGTTTCTGTTGCCTTGACACGGATTTCCTCCATCTGAAGGTAGGCCATCAGCCCCTTGGCATACAGGTGGTTCGCGATATCATCAGTATCACAGATATCTCGAAGTAGAGTTGTGTGGTTACTCGTAAGTTTGGAGATGTGACTTGGTAGGTCAGGGTCACTGTGCCCTGGAATTATAAACTTAGGGGTCATGACTACTATAAAATATGGATAAGTGTCAAACATTTATCAATTAATGCATGCGAGGAATAAGTATTGCTACATATATATAGCAATATTTAACGTTAAAAATGCCATTAGGCATAGCTATAGCAGGACTTTAAACTAGTTACCTGTCACTCTGTCGGCGAGATGAGGCTGATGATTGCGCAGGACTGTCAAAAATTCTGCATAGGTCCCTCCATCCTTTCGACGCAAAATGTCCATCAGTGTCCCGACCTGCTGGTGCCTGCTTTTCTCTGCCTGAATCAGCTCCTTGTCATTGTGTGACAAGAGTCCTTTTGTGTATAGCTCGGTGACTATTGGCCGAGGCTCCATGGTATCATGGAAACATTTCCAGTTTCTTTGAATTTCTTCCTGGTGCGGCTCGAGCTCATCGGGGGAAACCTGGAAACTGGCTCGTGGAGGCGATGATTTGTCAAGATCGACTGCTGACAAGTCATCGGTCACCTGATACAATATAAAATAACAAATGTAACTCAGATATAGAATATAAGAATACGTAGACGCAATATTGTTAAGTACCTGAGCTACAACTGTATCACTCGGCTGAATCCAGCTACTCGGTCGGCCTGGACTCCCCATGGAAATCTGGGATGGAGATTCGGCCAAATGCAGGAGGGTTTTAGTATCTTGTCGGAGTCCTTTAAGCTCTTTCATGACCTCGACGTGGCGTATTTCATTACTACAATTGTCAATGCCGATACCATACAAATCATGCATTTGACGCAGGTGTAAAGGCATATGGAATCGAGTTATTTGCACCAAATAATGGAATAACAAATCAACTTACTCTGAATTCGAACTCTTACTGCGTTCCATGGAAAAACTTCCAGAAGGCTGAACGGCCGTCACCACTAAAAGGAAAAAGGTGTGACGATTAAATCGAGCGAAAATCAGCGTTTAAAACATTAGTGCCGGAGTAGAGGCGTATTGAATTCCATTCGACAAGGTTCACACAAACCATTCGCAGTTCCGGGAACAGGTATGGATCCTGGAATACTCGCTGGCTCAATCATCCTGAAATGTGATGTTGCAGGGTTTTTTTTATTTCATAAATTAATTCCTGGAATTATCGTCCATGATTAACGCCCTTATATCAAGTAAACATTTACCATTGCTTGATCTGTTGTGAAGATGGCCTTCCCTCTGGGTCATTCGTCAGACATTGTCTCATAATAGCATCTACATCGGGCATTTCCTCTGCCAAAAAGCCGTAGTTGTCCGAACCTTTCGGAGGAACTTTACCCTGCATAATGGCACTTCTCATTATAGCCTTGAACTTTTCCTCGTGCAAAGATGACTTAGTTTTGGTCTCTACTTTGACTTGCTCCGAGTAAAACGGATACTTCATATCGGGGTTGAGAATGCAAAATATGATCATCCCAAATGCCCAAATGTCCGCGCGTTTTAGGAGTTCAATTGTTCTCGTGTCCAAATCTGCGCTTAAGAGCTCAGGGGCCATAAAGGGGGTAGTTCCTCTTGCTAGCTTATGGGTATTGGTCGAGGCGATCGCAATAGTTTGAGCAAAGTACGATCTTGATTCGCCAAAATCTGTAATTTTACAAACAATAAGCCTCTTTTCTCCCTCTAGTATATCTCTTTCGCTGTTAGAAACAAGTATATTTAATGGTTTGAGGTCCCTGTGGACAATGCACAGTTCCCTATGCAGATAGTCAAGCCCTGAAGCAATATCTGAGACAATAGTTTTGAATATGTCGGAATCAGTGTGGAATTGTTCAACAACTTCACTCTCGTGCATATTTTTAAGAAAATTTGCTAGATCATGTGATATCTCGTCCAGGTCATACGATGACCAGTCAAAAGCGACATATTCGAGATAGACCACCAGAGGACAGTCCCAGTAGGCCAGGAACTTGACCACATTGGAATGCTGCACGGCCATCCCCAGCTTCATCTCCTTAATAAACAAATTCCTAGTTCCTGATGTTTTAGCATCTCCGAGCATCACCTTGGCAACTACCTTTTCTGCAAGCGTGAATTAGGTTGAGACATAAGTATTTGGGTGTATTTCAATTTGAAAAGAGAGAGCTTTGTTTTACAATTTGTCTCTATTGAAATGTATTCAAGCTGTCGTTTTCCAGTCCTAAGCCTAACTCGCACAAACATAGCGTTGATTCAGACGTTCCGATGTCAAAGTATATCCTGTTTTCTTGGCAGTGTGCCACATTTATTCTATAATTAAAGCTGATTATATGAGAACATACCTGGTTTAGTCGGATGATTGATGACGTGGACACGCGCGAAACACCCCGAGCCGATCTCGGATTTCTTGAAATCTTTCGGAAGAGGCCAGAGTGGACAGCCGCTCGTCTGCTGCATTTCCCGTCTCAACTCCGTGTCTTCTTTGGCCTGTGTCGCAGCACCTCTCTTCTTTTTAACTTTGATAGTTGACTGAAGAATCAAAGGAATTGATCGATAATACCTGCTTAATGTGCTCTTATATGTTTAACGTTAAAATTATTGCCTAGTTACGGTATTCTTAGTCTGTTGAATTGTTTATTTATGGGGGTGATTTTCTAAATACATATGCTCTCATTGGATATTCTAGGGTACCGGAAGCGTGTCCTATGCAATGACATGCAATTACTATTGTAATATTCGATCGCCAAGGCAACTTTGTGGCGAATTCTATAAAACATTGCTTGTCTTATCTCGACGTACCTGTGTTGCTTCCTTCTCTACTCGTTCCTTGTCTGGCATTTCGTCTGAAGAAAGGTATCAAACGTGTTATCGAGTGAAATAATAATTGCGCTGAGGATCAATCTTTAAAATCCAACAATCAATGTTGACTGTTATCGACACGAAAGTATACCTTTTCTTCGTTTAAAGAAGCTTTACAAAGTTGTAGACATTCAAAGCAATACATTTAGCGATGAAAGTACACTAGCTTGGAACTTTAGTATTGATTATATTTGATGCTTACCTGATGGGTGAGATATTTGTCTTGATAGCCGTTGTTGTCCTGCTTGTGACATGTCTTCCTCGAATCACTTTCACTTTATGTTTAAAGAAGTGGCTTCTCCTTGTTATTGTCATGTGTTTAATAGCCCGGCTGTGGTGTTGCAATGTCGGGGAATTTTGCTGACGTCAGAGATCATGTGATCCTGACCCTGTCGTCGACAATAATTGATATTTGCATGATTTTGTTATCTCCGATGTAACCATGCTTGATTAATTATGCTCTTAAAAAATACAAAATTAGAAAAGATCAATTGTCATCATAACCACCATGAGGGTTAAACGTAATCATAATGATCTCAGACCTGGGATATATTGACCCATATATATAATTTTATAGATCTTACGCGCAATTACAGTCAACAGGAGACGAATAAAACGTGTGGCCTTTTATAGACTTGCTGCGGTATTGTAGTTTTTTGAACAGCTTCTGAGGTGTGATATTTGTGTTCGCTAAACAACTTTGAGCGAAATAATTATTTAAAGAGGAGAACCAGTGGTTTTCTGATCGGTTAGATGTGTAATTCTACATTAGAACAGTGGTTAAGCTAGCGTACATAAGCTGTACATATATATGTATTAATCATCTTCAATCATTTTAAGAGAGAGATACGATTTTTTTGATTTTTTTCATATACCCTAGTAGAAGTGCAAGTTACGGAGAACGAAATATGTAAATGTGTTGTTGATATAGAGTCTTTAACAATATTTTAGTACTCTAATTATTCACGCGATGCATGGCGGCTTCAATATAAAATCGCATGCTCACACAAAGTGATTGATCGACAATCGCACTAAACTCAGGCAAAGTACATGTGTATTTAAGCCGTTTAAGTAAACATCCTTCAGACTGACTGAGTACATACAAACGTCAGCCCCTGGAGCAACGTGTACTAATTTATATAGTACAGACCGTCCCCGGGATTCCATTGGCGGCACTTTTAAAATTAGGGACCATGTGCATGCCTTTTAGAGGTATAATAATTCCCGCAACCAGTAGGAATGATGACCGTTTCTTGGCATCAGTAACTAAGTGGTTTGATGATATTCATATTATATTCACTAGAATTATATAATGATATAATATATGACAATGATTATTGGAAAATATTACATTTAAAATTTCAATGAAAGCATTAATATATACTGCTTTATTGCAACCATGGGATCATATTGAGAATAAAATGCACGAATCAGCAGGAACAGATTTATTTGTTTACAGCCATCTAAATTAATTTGTCTTCATACACATTTGTCGTTCAAAACAGTAAATTACAGACTTCCGCACGTCCTAGCTCTTCTTGTAATGAATTTTCTCCCGTTAAAACAGCTTAATTCAATTATAACCGAGGATGCTAATTATGCATTGCATCTCACTGACCGTTATTACTCCCTGTCAACGAACTGAACTTTGATTGGTTCGGTTGGACCGAGAAGAGTTTTGGTCATTATTTCCATTGGTCGGTCAGATCCGTATCTCAACTCAAATCTCTGCAGCAACTGGAGGTAGGAATAATTAAGTTAGACCGAAAACGTTCAATAACAGCATAACCTATCTAAGTCATTTTATAAGATATTTATTTACTTACGCGAATTATGAGCACAAATATCTCAGTCTCCGCCGTTTTCTGACCTGGAAGTAAATCAGGTTCCGGTCATGCGTATGTAAAGTTACAATCGGTTTGGTACCACAAACTACTACTGTACTACTGTACTACATATAACCGTTTGCAGTGCATTCGCCTTTGTACTACTTAAATTACAAACGCGTTTATCATTGGTGGCATACTATTTCACATCGTATTTTATCATGCTATTTCGTAAGTGGTTCGCTTACTAATCCATCCAAGTTGCTATAGACCATGTATTTTTGATTCTTTATAATAAGTGACGTAGTCGCAGATAATCGCCGCACTTACCAATACAGGTGCGCGTCCCGATACCAAACTGACTGATGACGAACGGGCTAACGTCACTCGTCTCCTTGTTGCCAGGCAACCATCGCTCAGGTATCACGGCGAGAGGATCGGGGAACAACTTCTCAGAGCGCCCGTTTGCGAAATTACTTGACAGCATCATGACCTAGAAAGAAATGTGGTGATATCGCTTAATGTATATATAATCGTCAGCATGAGAACGATTATTATAGAGCGTGTTGATTGTGCTCATCATGTATCATACGAGTATACGAACTTTCAATAGAGCCGGAAGAGGCTTCAACTTGAGTTAATTCTTCGGGAATTATATCGAAACATTTAAGTTTATACAAGGCTGGTCCATGGAAGTGTCAACTTATTAGCCAACGGATGAAAGGATCGCGGTACAAAGCTTCATTTTAACACTTTTTATTAATGTTTATGGTAAGTGAACACTGACTTACCCCGTGGGGAATCTCATATCCACCGATAACTGTGTCTTCGTTAATCATTCTGCTGGAAACGGTTCCAGCCGGATACAACCTGTTCATGCAATACACATAGTTTCAGAAGATGAGAAGTGTGAAGTAAACTTTAGACATTCAATCTTAAGTATGGTGGTCTCTATGAGTCAGTTTCTCAACTGCCAGGAAAATTATGTTTCAATAATCTTTAAGTCTCCTGATACGATTGTATGTTATTGTAATTATAAGTTTCGGACCACTTAAATACATGTGAACTACACATTATTCTTGTCATTCCTCCACTTTGTACTACGTATTTGATACGTGTGTTGCTAGCAGTTAGAGTTATAAGATGATTAATCGTCCACCTGAATACTTCCTTGACGGTAGCTTTCAGATAATCCATCTGTCTGAGATTATTCGCTGTAGGCTGTCCGCCTCCTGTTGTCGAACAAATCTCCTCGTACACTTTCTGCTGCACACGTGGGTTAGTGGCCAGCACGTACAGCGCAAACTGAACAGAGTTGGATGTCTGGTGGGGAAAACACAGTGATGGTAAATTAAATCCCACAGATTGTTTTCCAAATAGTGAAGTAGGAAAAGAAACAAATTTATCATACACGGATGTTACTCTATACGAACAATATAATCACAATTAAACATATATCACGCTTGGCTCGGTAAATCCTAAAGTTTGTATTCCAAATAATGATATAATTAGACATGTACAGTAGGCTA
>JAXGGS010520365.1:0-10955 GCA_035585475.1 Armandia brevis | reverse complement strand
TGGTCATGGGAAGATCTGGACTTGAAATTAGTCAAAGCCACCCTCAGATCAGAATTTATTAACGCATGGTCTACAGCTATTGCTGATCCCCGGGGAACGTCGCGAGGAGGCACACAGGGAAATAAACTTAGATTCTACTGTAGAATCAAGGACACCTTTGGCATGGAACCTTACTTGAACAAACTGTATGGACAATTTAGAAATCAGATGTTCAGATTAAGGTCCAGCACGCATAGATTACCGGTGGAAATTGGCCGGTATAATAATACCCCTCTTCACCAACGGCTGTGTGAAAGGTGTGATGATGAGACACTGGGGGATGAATTTCACATATTCAGATGCAAAGGATTTGAATCTTATCGGGAGGCGCTCATGAGCAGGCTGCCTGGGGAGCAGCGATCATTATTGAGTGATCCGACCGACGGGAATATTGTGAGCCTGTTGCAAAGTACGGACGGTTTGATAAATAAGGCTGTCTATGTTTATTCTGTCTTGGCTGACCACTTGACCGACAAACAACGGCGTGTTTGTAACGCTAGACCTTGATTTGGTGTTGCTGTCTGAGCAAACAGTGAAGCGCTACTATTCATAATCACTCAAACACATACACACATACATTTATTCATTCTCTCATCAGCATTACACATGTATACTTATCACCTACATGTAATCATTATATAACACATACACCGTTTTATAAATTATTCTATGTAATTGTCTATGTCGACACATTGCTGGAAATAAAGCGGTTTGAAACTTGAAACTTGTACGTAGGCTAATGTAAGACAGTGCGATCCTGGTTTACCCATGTGTTATCAGTTCAGAATAAAATGCAGACCAAGTAGAATCAGACGAATTGATCGCAAGCTAAACGACTATGGAAAAAATTATCAAATACTCAAAACTAGCTCGATAGCTACTTTACGTGTAGGGCCCTTTCACGAATACATTGATGGGATGTGGTCAATGTTTCAACCTGACTGCATATTAAGACTTCAGTTCAAGAAAATACACGCCTAGCCATTGTTTTGTCAATCACCCATCCGACTTCTGCTTAATCTATAGCCTACTAATCATACGTACATATCAGAACCAATATATGCAGAATGTCAGACATTTTAATGTCAACACATAAGATCTACAAGCCTTTACTTGCGCGTCCTGTTCTGATATTTCTAAGTCTGTATTTTATACTGCACCATGTAGGTAATAATAAATACTGATACGGGTGCATGCTTATTTGGCACAGCTGTGGGAGCTTGATTAACCAAGCTACATTAATCGATGTGTCTGAGCGTACTACACCTTCATGCCACCATGTGAGATATGGATATCACACAGGAATTCCGACAACCCTAAAACTAGCGCATGTAATTTCTGAAAATGGGAGATTTTGCGTGCACATTGTTATTTAGTGATATGGTTGATTGGGAAGGTGTTGTCATAGGAGGTGTATTATGGTATCAGAGCCAAAGGCAGAATCTTTTGAAAATATTTGATCGATTGTTTTGACTTTTTATGTTTTATCCTGTTTGATTTATTCGCCTGCCTCCATACGTCTGTAATGTATTTAAACATGACTGTCTTGGCACAGGGAGTCAATCGTGCTTATATATAGCAATGGCTGGGATTGAATGGGTAAATTCAATGTACTACTAGCGTCAGTAGTACTCAAATAAACAACTCTTTTATATCTAAATCAGTACTGATATCGGGAACATGATCCGCTCCGCCATTTCAGTCGATGACCCGCATAAAGTAGGAGATGCAAGTAAAAAACCGGAGGCGAATGACGGTTGATTCCCAGAAGCAGTTTTGTATTTGTTGTTATTTATCTGGTCAATAGTTTTTTTAATCCGCCGTTAGTTGATATAGATTGTTTCTTGCTAATATTCTCATTGACCCCCACATTCAGTCTTCATCCCTCATTCTGTGGCGGTCCGCATATATTGAGCCCTGAGTTTGCATGTATTCCGTCACATCGACCCCAAAACTGGATCGACGTTAATATTATATGTCTATTCAAACAGTTTTCACTTATTACAATAATTGTTCATGTAAAAGATAAAGGGAAGCAGCATCGCTGTAACGAAGATGTTTTCCTCGGCCCTTTTATTTCAACAACACACGAACCGGTTTTTTTCAACACAAAACAAACAGAGAGAAATGGCACTTACGAATGGATATACAGATATGATGTCACACTGAATATCTCACATTGCACACAAAATACACATATCAATGTTTTAAACACATGCTATGAATATGGTAAATAAAATGTGTACATGTCGATGAATATTAATATGATTCCACTGAGTGTCACATTTAACACAATATCATGTACTTCATTAATGCATCACGCTATCTCACTAATGACAAAACAAAATTCGAGAGCGCAGGCATGCAAAGATTCAATCGTGACAGCAAATACATTAACTGCACTGAAAATATTCCGACTTATGTTAAACTTGTATCACCAGCGTCTACAGTCACATTAATCGATATCATGGCACCTACAAGATATGTATATATATATCTACTTATATTGTAGACAATATAAACCACACCGCAGACATTAATTGAATTCATAAAATTACTGATTGATTATTGCATACACGCAGCTTTAATTTCAGAGTAGTTGAGATCGTCAGCGTGTGAGACAAGGTACTCCCCTTTCAGCCCGACCATCTCACCCCGGATAGCGTTCCTGGCTGCGTGATATTTGTCCTTCTCAGCAACACTAGCGTCTTCAGGACACCTACAATGTGAACAGACATTTCTACGTAGGAGTCATCGAAACAAGATATATTATTGCCTGATGAGAAGAAATGGCCGAGAAATACGCGCCACAAACCAATTAGTATTAGACCAAACACGCAATGCATATCTTTCACGCAAAGGTAGGCCCATTTTAGTTCCCTAAAAACTTCCTGACGCTATGGCGAACTGAAGGAGCGTTGTCACTCCAGTTGTCACCATTACTCACCAGATGATTAATAAGAACTTGTTCACTTCCGCTTCATCCGTTGATATATACCGGAAGTCGTACACAATGTATTGACAGCTCTCTTCCGGAAGGGATTCCACGAACTCCTCAAATTTATCGGCGGACGTCGGTTCCGATCCTTTGACTGATTTATCCAAGGTCACGCCAAGGTTATTGGTTTCCCCGGTGATCTTGAAGGTCGAATAGTCGTAGTTTCCATGTTTTCTCATATCCTTCCACGTGGCACCGACACTGGCGTCTAACTTAACAGAGGTCATAATGAGATCCGAATTTATCCTGAAAACATGAATGCTAAAGTTTAATTTAACTCGAAACGTTGCAACTGTGCTTTGGTATACCTGTAATTGTTAACTAATATCATCTAACAGCAAAATGTTCTTCCTAAAAAGTATGGACACTAACCGATAAATAAAGCATATGAAGGCGAATTTACCTCATTGCTAGTTGATTGATAAACCAATCAAATTACTAGCACTCAATCAATCGATAATAAATCCATATTGTGATGTTTCGGTGAATTGATTTGTATTAATAGTGTATATATTCCCCAACCATTGACTTTAAGCATGTTATCCACAAAGTTTATTTCACAACCAAAATGAAACGTATTAAAGTGGCCTTCCTCAAAAGACTTAGTATATATCAAGACCAGTGCTATTGGAAAATTTCTCAGATTTATTAACCACACAGTAATCATGGTAGGCCACGGATGCGCAAGCTTTTACATAGACTGTGTCAAAATAACCTACGTAAACCCTCATGGTCTCAAGTTTCTGCCTTCTTAAGTAAAACATATACGCTATACCTTCATGAAGTTTAACAACTTGATCACTTAATGATCAAATAAAATAAATAGGTATGTATTGTTATCTTATAAGAAGCTACATGGCAAGCTCTGATAAATACTGTGTGACAGTTCAGTCCTAATCGATCCAAGAAATATATCGAGCTTATAGTAGTTAAAGTGCTAGAGCATGTCACAATTAAGAAATAATGAGACCACTTTATCAGCTGAGTGCTCGCTATTTGCTGTTAATCATTTCTCTATAACCTCTTCATCCCTGTAAGTTATACACGGGATGTGCTACTAGAGGGAGCACTTATCTTATGATTCATTCATATTACTCGAAATCAAGACTTTGTCATTCGTAGAGGATGCCTGAGTATGCATGGATTGCATGACACGTGGTTTATCAATCTTACCTGTCTTAATTCCTCATCCATAAGAAAATAAAATGCCTACTGTTCGTGCTTTCTACACCTTGTATCATAATATTTTCAAATACAAACTCTTAAATTAGTATCATATGTAGTAAATTATTGATTCCCTTGTTACTTGACCTACCTTTTGACCGCTACAATTCGCTGAATGATTCACGGTGAATTGTGTCTGTACACTCCTTGTAAACGCGTGATCTGTGAGCGACGATTCCCTGTGACTGACGCCTTTAACGCCTCTAATGTAACTACACCCAGCCGACACCGTAAGGTCGCCAATATTTGCATGAATTATTGAATTATAACAAATCGGGTTGGCGGTTGAATAGCGGGAGGGTCGTCCATTGGCTTATCTCAGGTTACCTTATTCTGTGGTGATCTGCGGAGCTGTTCACGCGCGCGGCGTCACCGAGGCGAAACTACGTGCGCGGCGTAATGTCCTCAGGGGGGCACGAAGCCTATGATTGAGACATTGACGGGTAGATTACCGCTGAACGAGTGAGAGTGATCTCTGCACTAAATGGCAGCAATTAGGGTACTTACCTGGTAAAAGGAACCGTCCACTGCATGGTTCTACTCTGAATTAACGACACCTGTTCCGGACACAACATGGCAGGTGCTGACTACGGGCATTTAGTTACCAGTGGCTCGTATAGAGCTCGATTGATAAAAAAATATTTCTGTGTACGAATAAGTAAACATACGTATTTATCACATGGAGTAAGGGGTGCACCTTATAGTTTGCTTGTAAGGTGTATGTAAACCACGCACGAACTGTAGGACCTATAATTTGTCCGAACGTGCGCGGTGTTACTTGTCTGAGCTGGCGGGATTATGTTTGATGACAACGCATCGGTGACATTAGATAGCGCTTCTCTATTCACAGCCGATATGTGATCGTCGATCGATTGGTTTAGTTCAAATATTGGCGGTAGTTGTTGTGTAGGGCTCATAGCCATCACGCGCATTTAACGAGCGAACGATTGTGCTCGTGTAGAGGTAATAATCTCAGGAACAGTTTACTGTAAATATAAGCCCTCATACTGATTTGGCCCTGTACGGTATACCAAGTGTCCCCATCAACCCCTCCCTCCCCCTCTAACCCGCCTCTTCCTCCTCCCACCGATCACAGGCCTCTATAGAGATGGGGGGGAGGGGGAATGCTCAGTACACATTTTATAGATTTCAGATTTCAGATTTTTTATTTAACTTTTATCTCATACAAGATATTAAGTTGTTCGGTGTATGTGACAAAATCTTAATAAAAATGAATATTAGATATATAAATATATTATGATATGGATTGGATAATACGTTTTGTGGTTTGCATGTGCCAGTACCATGATCTACCGATGTTCACTGTGCTGCATTACCACCCAGGTACAGAAGGTAATCGCAGTATGGGCTCTTATATTGTTCCATTTCCTCTCTTATATAAACCCGATCGCGAGTTACTGTTTGTCGTACAATTTAAGCACTCTCTGATCGCAAGTCAGGTTACACACCCAATCATAAGGTCGATGGGAAATGCAAGCTTGCTCTTAACGTGTTCGAGGAGGCAAACACATTGATCTATACTCGCAGGGGAAGAGTTTTTCACTCTGACTCAAACAATGAATTCATTAACCTCTTGAGACAGAACAATTGGTTAAAACGCTCTGGCATGGCTGCTCACGGGACGTATTTACAGTGGTATTCTGCTACGAGAGGACTTAATGTAAAATTTATGAGCATGAATCATTCGTTTGTTCAGCGAGATGGGCGAGGTTTTCTTGGAAGCGTGTGAACAATTCCAGTCATGAATTATGCTGCCAGAGCGTTCTATTATCTGTAAAACATCTACACAAATATCTCCTTGAACCTACAGTCGATAAGTTATCGCCGATCGATTGGACCAGTTCAAATATTGGCGGTAGCTGTGTAGATTGTCTAGATCAGGATCGCGTGTGTGAAATCCTGATGCGTATAATACTCGTTTGCACAAAATTCTGATTCATGCAAGGAATGCAACAGGATACAATGTATGCATATTAATTATATTAATCATAGCGATCTACTGCTGATCATTGATCTGTTACAAGTATTTCAATATCCTTTCGTTACCAGCCACAAACTTATACATCAATGAATCAATTTTGCGCTCTGTCCGGAAGATATCCTACTAGGTCTATGCAATCTGATACCAAACATATAGTTTGGCTATACTACACACATGTAAACACCCCCCGAAAGTAGTGACAAAATAAGATACTTAAATGCACTGTTTCAGACGGTCCCATCTCATTACAACCGTGATATCTTTAGAATTAAGAAGAATATGATTATAGGGCCTATGCATTGGTATTTTGACGTCAATCGTATGAATTTGATTATCTTACGTTATCGTGGGATGGCATTTACAAGCGCGCATCGCGGATACACATTCAGTCCTACAAATTGGGATATACGAGTGTTAAAGTTGGTTTTAATTCGTATAATATATAATGTAATTATAAAAGAATGAGCATCCACCCATCTTATCTGAACTAATGATAATTGAGCCACACCGAACTACGAGCATTGCAAACGCAGTCAGGTATTAGTCTCCTGAATGACATCTATCTAATCAATTCAATTCAAATTACGTCGATTACGAGTTCTCAATAATTTCATCTGCACCGTACGTCAACTAAATATGATTTGTATTTTGTTTTGCGTGTGCTCACCATCCGACCTTTATATTATTCCTTTTTCATACATTATATCGTGATGAGACGCCCATATATGTTAGACTCTTATAATTCAAGGGACGTGAACTATTCCATAATTTCATAAGCATTTATAAATTAAACATGGGACATGGGACAATGGGATCTCATGATTAATTGCTATTAAATGCCGTCGTTTCCGTTTCTATTGACTAAAGAAATCCAAACAAATATCAAGTAATGATATTCGCCGTGCATATACAGTTTTACTTCCAGGATAATATTTGTACAGTTCAACTTATGGCTGTACAAATATTTGACGATTTTGAGTATGAAGCCCTGGCCAATACACTGAATATTATAATTTGACGAAGTGCTTGTCATGTGAATATTTATCACTCACTGTTGCCCCAAAGCAGGTGACTAATAGAAACGTCTGCTCAACCGTCAGACATCAAACATCAACTTTAACCTAGACACGTTAAGGGTTTTAAATTGATTTAGGATGACTTGAGAAATTATTCAAATATGAACGTTTTATTAAGCAATCAATAAAAATTACAATAGACTACATAGCATACATAACTTTTGAACTGTAAAGGGTTGGTGATGTGACCCTAAACATGAATATTTGATGTAAATTTACTTGACATGTAAATCTAATTATTAGGTCAATATATTTTACACGATTTAGGTATTTACTTATGCTACTGAAGAGCATGTGCTTGATGTGTTCATCCAAGGCCATGCGACATATCTGCACTCAGCTAGATAAGTCAAGGGCACTATGCATGACGGCACTTATAAAAAGCGTACAGCCTACATGTAGGCAGTACGTTCACCCGACCTAGATAGTGTGTTACGCGAAAATCAATTATCGGGAGCATAACTCTGTGTTGTGTCTATGTTGCCCTAACGCACAGGTGTGCTAGCTGAAGGTATACCGCCTGGGGTGTGTGTTGTGATTGTAGGAGAATGGATAATCGTGGATTCGAGCAGCCTGTGACTGAGCAGCCCGGGCGTCCATCCCCTATCGAATCAAAAGGTAGATTTACACATGATAATACAGGTGTTATACTCGTGCGGATAAAGCTACACAGGCCTACGATGTAGCATGTGTTAAATGTAGCTCGTGTTTACCCTAAATAAGGTAGTGGTGAATGGATGAAAGTAGGTTATTTGTGACACTGATCACCATGATTTCTGCGTACATGTATGTAGGGCAACTCTCCCATCTTTTTACACGAACATGATACACCTAGTAGCGACATATCAAAACAGCACGGGTCTCCCTGATCCGATACTGTTATACTGTGTTATTGCACAGGTTGTTGTCCAAAACTCACGGGTCAAAGGCCAATTATCTATAAACTATTTATAACGCATTTTCTTGTCTATCAGCGTTATAAAAAAAGACCCCCGTATTAGCTAGTATGACATGATTGTATATCACGTGATGTGGAATTCAGTTAGATCCTGTACCGCAGACACTGCCTATTGTACACATTAACTTAAATCATACACACAGCATATGATTATATATTTTTATATACATATGAATGTTAATATGTGTTACATATTAGCCCTATGTCATATTATAATGGCTTCCTGTACCTCCCATTTAATGTAATAGATAATCTGTATTAGAGTAGTATTAAGCCAGTTTTAATAGTTTTTCCAGACGAGTGCCCCCCAGGCTTGGAGCCCTTGCAGAGGCTAAATCAGCTGATAGTCCGGGAGAAAACTCTCTACGATAAGAATGGACTGGAAATTTTTCGGGCATCTTTTCGTGAGTATATGTACAAACACACACACATATATATAGGTATATTTAAAAAGTGGACATATATATATATATTCCTTGCGCTGTCCAGTCTTCAAAATCAAAATGGCAGACGATCGGGTTAATCACAGTATACCCCCGCGTCAGTCGCTTGTTCGATCAGTGATTCATTCGATATTTATTTAGCATGATTCTTATCAACCGACAGATACACCAAGTGGTTGCTGCGGTAGTTGCGATAATGGACTAGATGTCAGTGTTTATTCCACGCAAGGAAAGGTATGTGATGGTGACAACTCAACTGTGTAGACATATATCGTTCTTTACTAGATTTGTAATAAACTCTAGATTTGTGATGTTCATTCGCTCATCCTGTTAATCAAATAGGACGTATCACATTAATAATTTCAATATTGCTAAACTGTCGGCTACATTATCATCCAGAAATTATAGCCGCCTGAAACCATTCTTGCTCTATTATATGTCATTGACTGTATAGAACATCAACTTATTACTATGCATTTTCTACACCTGTATGTCAATTAACCGCTAAAACGTAACTGCTATATCATAACAAAACAAATGGGAATGCTTACCATCATTTTAGAACTATTATGTTTAAGGGTTCCTGAGGCTTTTCACGCATCTGACGCCGCGTTATAACGAGGTTTTACTGTATTGACAGGTGGTGATGACGATAGAGAAGGAGGCGAGTGGTAGCGGTATGTGCTGTTACGCCTGTTGCTGGTGCACCTCAGCTACCAGCCCCTGTGTTTTCTCAGCTAATGTGAAGGACTCAAACGGCCAGCTTATCTGTACCTTCAAACAGGAGTAAGTTAGCACCAGTTAAATACCATACAAGATTCAAATTTCAATTCATATAAAGGTAAACAGAACGTAATTTGTCAATTGTGGCTCGTTGTTCAATATTCATGATCTAAAGACTTTACTTGTTCAGGCTTTCCTATTAAATATGTACATTTCACCGTGAAAAAAACAATCACATACCTAGAACGCTGTCACAACTGACAAAATCTTGTACTTAATTCTCTATCACGTAATTGTTTAACTTATCTAAGGCCGAGCGCATGTAAATACGTGATAAGTTGCCAACTGGCAGAGGGAAATCAACTAGGAAGAACCGCCAACCCATGCTGCCAGTGCTTGTGCTGTGACCAAGAAATGCAGGTAGATGCATAACGGTGAAATTTAAGTAGTTTGAATAAATTATGATGAAAAATAATGTAGAGATGAATATCCATCTGATATAAATTTTCGGTAATTCATATGCTGTGACAGACCATAGGCCCAGATGGAGAGGAACAAGGGGTGACAGCCATGCTTACTACAGACAAAAAGAGACAACTGTTTCCAGGCCACAGGATCTCCACTGCAACATGTACGGAATCCTTTCATTTAACATGCAGAGCTGGTCGTGGTCTTCTGAGCTATCTGCAAATGTAACTGTGTGTTTGACCTCTTTATATCACACAAGGGAAGCACGACCAGCACTATGTACCAGTTACTGAGAATACAAATAATTTTCGTTTTAAAATATCAAGTTTCTTAGAATTTCCACTGATTGTAATCATTACAGTTTCTCGAGACTTAGACGTGAGGAGCAAGGCAGCTTTTGCGTGCGGACTTCTAATAGGTGTAAGTAAATGCATGGCTGCCCGCTAGGTGTCGTCACTTGTCGTCACCTGCACTGTAGTTTCTCAGTTATTCTGTGTTTAACTTGATTCATCTCGATTACTCTCAGGCTTACTATACCGAGATGCGGGTCAGGGGAGCGTACGCAGGCGCAATGGCGGGAGGGATGTATGCAGCTTCCGGTGGAGGATACGCTTATTAAACGTCGCCATCAGGATCGAGCATTTATTCCTCTTGCACTTATATTCATTACTGGTCGCAGTTTGTTCACAAGAACTGTCATAGATCGGATATCTGGCATTTCAGTTTAGGATGCATCCAGTGTCTGACTGTCCCTACTATAATGAGAGAACACAAAACCTTAACTGTGCCCGATTGATATCAATCATTCATTAGAAAAGAGAACATGAAAGCGAATTTAGTTTCCTAAACCTTCTTGGCGCTTATATAATATTATGAGATGTACATTTCGTTTAATATTACTTTTTTATTGATGTCTTCAAACACCTATTCGTTACAAGATCAACATTACAAATGTCATTAATAAGAAGTAATTGGTTTACACGGAGACGAGAATGTTTTGTGACCCTGGTCTGGGAAAATATCA
>JAXGGS010520254.1:0-10956 GCA_035585475.1 Armandia brevis | reverse complement strand
TATCATATCAAAAGAACGGAACACAATCTCAAATAGAAATAAGTTTTATTGATAATACATGTCATATGCATAGCAATCCTAATCACGGGATTGAAACGTGACATGACCATTAGGACATCGTATATTTAGTTAATGCGCTCGGTATGCATCGTATCTACACGATGTGTTATGCTGTATCTAAACTAATCCGAGAGGCGTACGAATAGGGATTAGCTGAAATAAAATATGAAATAAACGAATGTTTATGAAGTCACATGTGCTGACACAACTGAAAGCATCGATCCGTTGAATGGTTTCTTTTGAAGATTCTTCGCTAGCCATCGATAATCTAAAACGCAAATCATGTAATGGTTTTGAGTGAGACGTGTTTTATCTAAGTAAGTACTGCATGACTGGGGTGACTCGTCTATAATCTAAGTGTGTTTTATGGATGAAATAATATACGATGGTGTCTAGTTAATGACCGTGTAACTTTGTTGAAAGTTGTTGAAAGGAGCGTTTAACTCCCGAATGATTAAATTCTGAATTCCGAGAAGGAGCATGCGTGCATTGACGTTAATAGCCTGGGTAATAAAATTAGTATTTCTAATTCATGAAAGTTGCTTAATAATCACATACCGGTATCCCAGAGAAGTGTAAAGGTCACTTCATTGTCAGATTGTCGTTCGAAGGATTCCAATGGACAAACAGAAGCTCGTTCAATAAACGATTGAATAGTATCCGAAGCCAATCCTACACGATTACCCTTCACCGTGAAACGTTTGCCTGAGGCAGTATCGTCCGATATCTGAGATATCGGATGCGGTTCGAATTGACTCACTTTGAGCAGTTTTTTACTGATTTCATGTGACGTTTTAGCCAGAACATTCTTGGTAACTGAGGGAAAAGGTTGTGTTCATGAATAAAGGTCAACAAACAAAGAAAAAAAATTAGTTGAGATATCAATTAATAGAAATTAATCAATGATGATGACAAGTATATCTAAACAAAATCCGAAAATGTTGATTGAAACTTGCCCCCGGAGTCATAAAATGTGATTATAGCTCGGTCTTTCTCAACATCAATATATATTTCTTCGTAAACAGCACTTCCCGATCTGCTCTCCTTACAGAAATATAGCTCAAGAACATCTGTGTCTATTTTGGATGCTCCTTCTACTTCAACAGCATATGCCCCTATTTCGTCATCTGTCCATGTAAACATTGAATAATACTCTGATATGCGTTAAATATTTGACCGAAAATATGTTTGATTTCCAACTCTAATACCTGTCTCTTCCTGTGCGCTATCGCTTCCATGCATCTGGCATAATCTCCTGGAAAACATTTCTTACTCATAATTACGTATTCATTTAAATTGTTATTGAAACCATTAAGCTTGCAATACACCAAATAACATGCAGGTACCTCTTTATGTCCTTTGCTTCTGGACGAAGATTCTTTGTGAAGGTCAAGCAGATGTTCATAATGTTTTCAAGCTGCTTGAGGTCGTTGGTTAATGTGTGAAATTGAGCCGAGTTTTTCGGTGTTTGTTTCCTTCCGAACAGTTGTATCAGGTGTTCTATCCTTGATGTTCGTCCATCCCTTGATGCCACCATTTCTTCCAGTTCGCTTTCATATGGTTCCTCACAGTCAAGATTGAGAATACAAAATAAAACACAACCGTACGACCATATGTCACTATATTCAAGTTCCCTCCTACAATAATGCCCTGAGGCCGTCACTAATAGTTCTGGAGCCTTAAATGCAAGCGAATTTTCATCTGGTGGGCCAGAAGTCGGTACCGATTCTGAATACAACGAGAGATTTTCAAAGAATTGGAATCCTGATATCTTAGCGGTGACCGTTCCATTCTTATTATCAACTAATATGTTTTTCGGCATTAACTGCGTGTGAGCTATTCTCTGGGAATGAATATATGCAAGTCCATCAGCAACATCCATCGCCACTCTCTTCAAAATGTTCGGATCAACGTGAATTTCTCTGGAATATTTGTTGTACGTCCGTAATAGTTGATACAAGTTGCTGATAGAAGACATTCTTGGTGACAAACTAAATGTTTCTGATTTGAAAATTGCACCAGTTGGATTGGTAGTGATGTATAAGAGTTTTGTCACATGTTCATGTTTTAAATCAGAAAGAAATTGCAGTTCTCGATTAAATCGCTTTTCGGTTGCCGGCCGTACTGTTTCTTGAATACTCCTTAATACAAATGAATCAAGTTCCGTGTATCCTTCCGAGCAAGAAAAAGATCATTTTAACTTAAAGTCAACTTTTGATGAATAAAGCAAGAATTTACTTCCATGAAATATAAGAAGTTTCCCAAATATTTACCCGTAGTATTACACAGATTCCTTTTGAACTTGCATTCTTGGTAGGTAAAACTGTCTGAGGTATGCACAATGTCTTTTAAAATCAAGTCATCTCTTTTTAATTCGTTTATGTTCGGAATAAACGATTTTACGGAGGCAGTCTCGGGTTTAACTGATAGGCCTATTAGAGGAACAGCTTCAGAACCTATTGTAAACATGGTGATTTAAAATCATCAAGCATGTAGTACGTGTGAGCGACTGATTTATCACATATATCCAATGATCACCTGAAGAGTCTGCGCCGGCATGTGCAGCTTCATTAACACTCTGAAAAACATTACATTTTTTAGAAATTAAAACACCTGGGGCCAGCACTGTCCCGATTATAAGGTGGGAATGTGCGGCCTGCAAATCAAAATTTAGAGTCTATCCGAGGCGAGGTGTATAAGGTCACAAGATGGGGTCTATATGAGTTGATTCACGGCAAAAATTATCGGCCCGATGAATACAAGGGGACTATTCGAGTGATAATTGGGGGCTCTACCGCCGCACATACCCACAGTGCAAGGTATAGGGAGTGCACCCCACCGGGAACATACAATGATATCCCGACTAAAATAAACTATATTATGTAATATAACCAACCGCGCGGGAGGGTACCTTATTTTGGAAACACAACTTCTGCTTCTTTACGAGATATCCAAAGACGACCAGCAATACAATGCATATCGTCGTTGATACAATCACACTAATCTTAACAAATGTCGTCCAAGAGTTTAATGTAGGATTTGTTGGCATAACCTTAATCGGACATGTTTTAGTAAGATGATTCCCATCTGAAATGAAAAGGCAGGAATTATTATACATATTGAATATGAGCAGTCTTCGCATTTTTAATACATGTTTAGCTCAGGCAATTCCTATGCAGACAAATTAAATACAGAGGACTAGCGGTGTTTTCTAACTGCTTAGGTTTTTCCTATATAGAATAGCACCATATTATATTCGGAGGCATATTTCGGCGGTTTATGTTTAGATCGATATATCGTTAACCGGGCTTGGACTCTTTTAGCGACAATACTATCGAGTTTAAACACAAGAGAAGCAAGATCAGTAATGTACATATATAATTATAGAACTTACCTTTAGCATGGATAACTAACGTTGTTGACCAATTCCCTCTTACAGGATGTTGTTGAGAGAATACATATTCATATTCTCCTTCTTCGCGAAATGTGTTCATTACTTTACATTTAGCTTGTGTGAAATTGCAAGATTTAGAACCCATATCTCCGCTAATGAAGGCTGACACAGATTTGTCCTGTTGAGCAACAATAATGAGTTTCTTCCCAATACCCCCACACACGTTTGTTTTATTCAGAAACCAGCTCCCGTCCACTTCAAACTGCGGATTTTTAAAATCGGATAACGAAGGGCAATCTGAAAGTATACGACATCATAGTTTTAAGTTGCGTGTCCTGTGAACTTATGAATATACTCATCAACCTTATTTATATGTATCATGAAACAATAGAACTCCTCACCTATAACTGATAATGTCTTATTTTCCGGTAGATATGTCGTCTCAGATGCTGTTGCCACTTTCAAACCATACATACCTGAATCCGTAGTTGATTCAATGTAAATGGCATAATAGAACACACCCATGGATGTTATATGCGTGTTCCCATGATTGTTCTTAGTTCGCTTGCCATCGGATAGGGTATTCGTAAACAACAATTCAACATTTTCTGTACCAATACGATACAACTGTGCTTCCTCGAGACTCTCTACTTCTATTAGCGCGTCCCATTCTAGATAAATTACGTCCCCCGGACAAACCACTAGAATCAAGATGGATATTATAAATTAACCATACTGTATATCAGACTCGTCGAAAGCGGCTTTGGGTCTGCGTGTGGGAGATTTATAAGACCGCGTGAACGCCGAGTTTACATAGGTATATCCAGATATAGGAAGCAGTCGTAGCAATAATTGAGTACTCGCGGGGAGAGGATGTCTTTCTTTTCTTATTATTTTAAATCATTTTATATTTCTTGTATATGTTTTAAATCATGTTGTTGTATTTTCCCACTGAAACTATGATGCTGGAGTATTTTGTTTCTTAATTCCGTGAAGGAGCGAGCGGCATTAAATGTGAAAGTGACTAGCAAAGTAGGGGCGAGGGTCTCACACATTCAGAAACATTTATTATAAGACCTTAACAACACATTTTTGAAGGGTGTTGATTACATTTGAAGCTAACCCGATTATTAAGCAATGTATCTACTAAAAAAAATTGTATCGAAACGACAACATGAACGCAAACCATGGGGTACATTTTCGTCAATGATACCGTCGATGAAACCAAGGTTGTTCATTGCCTCATATCATCGTATCCAACCCAAGTATTAGTAATAATTACATGTACCTTGTGCAGGGTCAGAAGCCGAGCAGAACGTTCCATACAGTAGGAAAACAAATATTCCAATCATGTTTCAGATATCTTTAAGACAGAAATTGTTCATAATATAACGCTACATGATATTTTGCTTTCGTTATTCTAATGTTTATAACGCTACTTCCAGGTCCTTTTGATCATGCGCATTACGATTGGGGAGAAACACGAACACGTGTATAGCTATGTGTACCCTCGCGTGTGTACAGGATTATATAGGGAAGCCAATGCTTAATCGTTCATAGACAAATAAAGGTGTACCTCGAATTATGCTTTACTTTTGTAGAGAATATGTCTATTTTTGTCGGATGAATACAATTTGCATACGTGGGCGGCATGGGAATTTATAACGTTACGGTAAATATCAGGTACGGTTAAAGATATGACGAAAAGTGTACAGAATATATTGATTTATTCACCTACATGTACATCGAATATGGGTACCATTTAAAATACGTCTGATTAAGTCGACCGATGTATGGTAGAGCGAAAACCTAATTATTTGAAAATTTAAAGCATAATCTACAATATAAACGGGAGAGAATAAAAACAAATGGTGAATATGAACTGATCTAATTCCTCTTTTTTACAAACATTTCACGTATTTCTTTTATCCGCAATATAATACACAATGGGATTATTATTATTATAAGCAAAGTGAGACTTGAAACAACAAGGATAGCTATTTCAATTTTGTTCCACTGCCATCGTCGGTCGTCGTCTGAAACACCTATGAGGAAAAATGATAGTGTCATTAAGGTTCAGATGCACATGCCTTAATGAATTATAGGTCATATCAAAATAGTTTACCATGTTGAACGACTTCAACGGGTGGTATCGTCCCAATTTCCGGAGTACTCTTAACCACTTTTGAAATGAAAATAAAAAGTAATGGAGGAAGTCAACAGTATATCTACCAGTATTATTCATTTTATAATGGCTTCATGAATAGTATAGCACCTTTTTCTATGAGATCGATACATTTTATGGATGGCTCCCGTCGTTGGTGCTCAAATGTGACACAAAATCGTCTACTTTGAAAGTTTGAAAATGCGTGTTGCGACAAATCGCACGTCACAATTTGTGGACTTGAAACGCCACATTGGAATTGAAATGTGTCCAACGTCACCCCAATATTCACGGGAGGAATAGCATAAGGCTTTACAATTTCCAATGTTACATGAACATTTTGGGATATCATAATCGTAGTCTGTTTTTTCTTGAAAAGTAAACCGTCTCCAACTATGATACGAGGACTTTTATATAGCATTTCGTTTGGACAGTCTGCAAGATAAGAAAGGTGCGATACATTTACACCTGTAGGGCAGTGCAAATACAAATACGTCTTCAAAATATTAGTTTTTTTATCTAATTACCATCAATTGATGAAACATTCAAAAGTTTTCTGTCAAGCTTGTTTTCTTTGCTATTTAGGTAACACGTATAAATATCTGCGTCCCCAAATGATACATTGTTCAGCACGATTCCAACATAATCGGATCCCTTTACGTACTGTGCACGTTCCTTGTAACTTGCATATATTCCAGTTTTTGACTTATAAATCCGGTCCGGTTTGAGTCCAGTTCCTCTCGTTATGTAAATACTCGGCATTTCCCCATTAAAATACCATCTTAATTCAGTTGTATCTCTCTCGCAGGCTTTGATTATGCTGGGTCTATCTAGGAATTCATACATTGAGTGATAAGTTTAAATACAAATATATTATGTTGATGCCACAGTGAATGTCTTGGCAGCAACGTTTTAAGTATATGAATTAGATTTCTGATACGAGTTTACGACTGGAGTTATTTAATTTAAAAATGCTCATGGTATACCTTCTGTGAAGACAAACTGGAAACCCATTATACATGTCAAACAGATAGTAAACCATCTATATGGAACCATATACGAATTCATCCTGCCGACAATTGAAAATAGTTGATTAAGAGAGCAATGTTAGCATTGATAAAATTTCCCGTGGTGAATTCAGGGTAAAAATTACAAACCCAATATGGAAGTAATCAGCGTAAAATATAATATAATAGAACTTTGGGCCCCACAAAATTATTAAGTTTCTCGGGCTTTTTTGGCTGAGAGAAGGAGTGCGGGCGACAGGTCGAGTATTTTTTATATTATTATTTTGTCCAAGGAGGGGGCTGCAGGTTTTGTTGGGGGTATTTTTCAGTGAAAATTGGGGCGGCATTTTATTTTTATTTTTTTTTCGCCATGAATTTAGGGGGGCGGCGGGACCACGAACCAGTAGGGGCGGCAGGTGTCTTTCTATTTTTTTAAATTTGGCCCATTTTAATGGGTTTTAGGCACATTCGTGGGGTATTTTATTGTAACAGTCGGTTTTGGGGGATATCTTTTTCTTCAATGCTATGTAGGGGTGGCATTTTTTTTTGGTGAAATTAGGGGCGGCATTTTTTTTGTTTTGTTTTTTCGCGAAACACGAGGGCGCGCAAAAAGAGGGGGGCGGCGGGTTACAGGCCCATGCGGGCGGGACCTGAGAAACAACTTATTAATTTCATATGGCCTTAAGATGTACAGTTCAAATATTAACATGCGCTCATCGACCAAGTTATGTCCGATTTTGTATTCAAACCATCATCTGCAAAACCATCGTTTAAAGATTCATTAACTGACATGACATGTTTAAGCCTAGTGACTGTGGTCGTCATTTAGATCCTCGCTCTAAACCGATGACCCTCTCATACGATGCCTTTAAATTGACCTAGAAAACCCAGTCCCGGCGCCGATCACCACCTATATCCCCCTCTCCCGGGAAGCCCCGTCTGAGCGCCATCCCAAGGGGCCTTGTTTGAGATGGTAGGCAACGTAGGCGGAGCGTCTATTTCGAAGACTCAAGGGTCGTCGTTTAGCCTGGTGACTAAACCAACGACCCAGGATCGTCGTAAAAGTACCTCCGGCTATGTCGACGACCCTGGGTCGTTGGTTTAGAATCGTCGTCTAAGCCGACGACCGGGACGTCGACGTGGCCTGTACCATTAAATAAATGCCGGACTATTCACCAAAATGTATGGCACCTAAAGAGGGCTTCCAAATAAAATACAATACCCGTCTGTAGGATTCGAATCTGATGTAGTTCGTTACTCATCTTTATCAGCATATTGTATAATTGCGTTCACAAACAGCGATACTCGAGATCAAAATAATGAGTGTGAATAGCAATTATGGCATCATATCTATTGATATTGAGCAAACAGAGCAAACAATTACCAGGTCATCTTTACTCTATTAGATCACGAGGAGTTTTCAGAATATTCTTCCTACTATCTATATTCAAATGTACAGTTCCTGCTGCGAATTCACGAACGGGAGTGATGGCTTTATCATATAATGCACTGCTTTTGTTACATATGACAGGTAAGATTCGTTATGGTGAAGATAATCGACTTTTCATTACGTAGAACAGATTTCTTGACGCGCAATTCTCGTATCGATGCATTCCCAAGCAGCTTTGGTCACAGTCATATAGAAACATCATATACAAAGTATTAAGACGTGTTGTCTGTAACCAATCCCTTTTTCTAGCCGCTGGTAAAGATTGCGTTACGTCTCTGCACTAGATGTAAATTGCATCTTTAGAATAAGTAATGATTTCAGGCACCCTTCTTGGTAATCAATTGTCCACGATTGTCAGAAAGCATGAAGGTGAAAACGTTACATTGATCTGGAAAGTGCTTGACTTGGATGTGAACGAAATGGCATATATATTTAGAGATACCACGAATATCGCTAGCTTTTGGGAGCAACAGTCATACTTAATAAACAAGGACTATAGAACCGTTGGTAACTACAAGGAAACTTTTGGTGTCAGTTTGGCCAGCGCACAAATCAAACATGCTGGAGATTACGTACTGATGCAAGAACATCAACGAAGGAAGACTACGTTATATATATACAGTATTTGTTAAATCGTTTGGTTACGTAACATTTTGAAATATGTTGCCCAATTCAATTGCGTTCGGTATGTTGTGTGTTTAATTGTTTATTTTTCAGCGAAGCCGAAGGACCCATGGGTGACAACTAATGGAACACATTTTACTTGTCACGTGACTATCACTTCGGAACCGGCAGGTTATAGGACGCTGCCTATTTTTGATTGGTACGTGAGAAATTTATCCTCGCAGATAAGGCAAATTCGGATACATCAGAGTGTGAAAGTTAATTTTCTTGTCGAAGAAATCCAAGGAAGATGCCTTGCTTGTGAAGCCTTCGAAAATGGCTCACGATCACTGATTTCAAACCGTAGCCAGTGGATTTGTGACCCCGGCATCAATGATCAACCCAATGAAAATAAATCGGGTCAGAATTCAATTTCGTATTTAATCAAGTCGTTCAATTAAGTGATTGATTGAGATATAATAACTGTAAGCGTGTTGGTAAACAATGTAACTCTAATTGGTCCATTCACAGTTTACGTAACCCGCACAGGAGATTCATCTACCGAAAGTGACGGATTACTTGGTAATTCAGATAAGAGTTCAGATGGATTGGATATTAAAATGATGATTATGTCATACTTTACTTAACTGATGGGACAGAAAAGTCATTAATAAACATTATATTACATAGTTGCAGATAACTCGGTGATCGGACACATTCCTATGTCAGCTTCAACGTTGATTGCCGTTGTCAGCGGTGGCCTAATTCTGCTCATCCTGAGCATCACAGGGATAATTATATTCTTCCAATTCAACACATTAAAGTGAAGCATCCCCACATATATCCAAACATGTGTTTCAGAAAACACATATATACCGTGCTTGCTAAAATATTTCTTTTTATAGGGCCAGAATGGATGCAATAGCGAGTCCTGATTTAGAAATGGAAGAAACTAGCACAAATGCTAAGCCCGAGGAAGGACAAGACCAAGACGCTGAAAATACGAATATCTCGGTAGCCATGGACGAAGAAACCTCAAGACTTTCACTCTCATCCAAGCAGTCATCTTCGTCGTCATCAACGAGTGGCAGTGACGACTCTGATCACGTGTACAATTACGTTACCAGGGCAGACATCGCATCGCAACCTCCCACTCTCTACAGCCGCCTGCGACCAGAAACTAGAATCCCGGCACCTACTAACTACGAGGAACACTCTTACGTGAACACTGACCCGACACGGGAATCGACTGAACAGTCAGATGAATGAATCATCACTTACATCGTCAATAAGCAGAAACACGTGACATGTCAGAGGTGTAGATGATTGTGTAACCAAGGAAGTTTACACTGTGTACATAGATACGTCGTAACGCGTAGTCAATGAAATACAAACTTTGTGAGTGTCTTCGTTTAAACTAAATTCAAATATTAGTTGTGTTTGTCGTACCTGCTGATACATGTATCCTTGGAGCCAAAGAGTACCTGTGTCTACACTCTACCTGAGGATACCTTAATACACCATGACTTTGTACATGTTACACTGTGGTGAAGTAAGTAATGTAAAGTGTAGGCGCATGTTCTTGACCTCAATACGAAAGGAGATCACATGACTCAAAGTATGCAAACACTTGTCGCTAGTACAAGCTATTACTGACACATAATAAGGTGTTCATAGCTGATAAACATTGCATTTGGCAGTATCTTTAAATTTGCTTTTGGAATATTCTTTCGTTATTTGATTAAATAATAGAACATGAAGTCTAATTTTTATACATACGCATATATACATATATTGTAATCAATTATTGTTAAAAATTACGTATACACTTTTAATAAGATTATAATATGTTTTATTATTTATATAATGTTTCATTACCAGTAGAACATTAATTCTATCGAATTGACATTGTATTCAAAACAGTGATGATTGTATTTGTGTTAAATGTACATACAACTAGGTGAAAATGTTGTCTTGATAACCCAGCGGAATTAAATTATAGTTGTTCAAACAAAATACAATACAATGTTACTCGTGAATCTTTCACTTTACTTTTTAATACTTTAGTGTTCTTTCTCGTCGTATATTAGTTAGATGGATATGTTTTACGCGTATTCAGGTAAATACCGAATAGATCTATCATATTTATTGTGTACATTTTCGATTTTCGATGTCGTGACATTCGTACAACTCACTTGGGTAAAGAGTAATCGATTTGGCCCTAGTTCCAATGCGAATGCCTTTACTTGTTGCCGCTACAATTTCTGAAACAGATATC
>JAXGGS010520143.1:0-10957 GCA_035585475.1 Armandia brevis | reverse complement strand
CGAAACGGATTTAGGTAGGGAAAATTACGGCGGTTTCAGAAATACTAAATTTATTCAATTTTACGATTTGACTTGTCCGGAGGACAACTAGTTGTCCTAAAAAGACCGTCGATGATTTGGCGGAAAAGGCGATGAGTGGCATCACTTACATGGCGGTGCGAAAACACGGTGTGACAAACAATGGACAACTATTGGGGCGACATAAACTAAGACAAATACATGTAAACAATAAACATAGTAATATTGATAATAAACTTTATTGTTTACATTTAACACTGGTATGTCCAATGGGCCTAACCGAGTTTGTCCTGGACAGAAAGTTACACATATTCCACATCAAAATTCTAAGCAGCTGATAGCAAGATCGATGATTGTTTTCTAACTATTCCAAAGTTCTGTGTTAGTTGAGATATTATTTTGATTTAGCTGTCGTAATGCCTCAGTCGTTAGGCGTCATAATTAATTTACTGCCCAAACCATAACCATGCTGATCCGTGTGATATCGCCACACATGCACTGGATAATCCGGTGCGAAGGTATTCCCCCAGGAATGTCACAAGAGGGATTTCCGGGGTATTCCCTCATATATCTTATTCGGAAAGTCATGCAAGCAGTTTATAAACAACAATGATGTGTACGGTACTCACCAGCGTACTCACCGTGTGTCACCACTGGTTTCCTCTACCCCGATAGAAAACTTAATTTGTATCCCAAACCCCTGTCCCAAACCAATGATATTCGCGCGTGCATATCTTTCATATTTGATACATCCACAAAAAACTAATTTGCCACGGACTGTCAGTTAGGCCTATTAGTTAAATGTTCCTCTGACACACCCGCATGTCCATAATACCTTTGGGTTTTATCAGGCAGATATGATGGGAACATTAAAAAAAATCGAGATATTACGATGAATCCTTGATAATTAGTACAACTTATCATTGATTTGTGTTGGGTTCAATTTAAGCTGAAAACTATTGAATTGCAGGGTGAATTTAAGTTGACTCTTAGTAACATTTGTTGATTATAAGAGGGGAATTGTACCTGTGTCGCGGTATTATTGATTGAGAGTATCCTAATGAATCCCCGGTTACTGCGGCTGATTTAATACACTCAAGTGTTACGTCAGAGTATGTTGGAATATCTGTAGCCCAGGAGCTGATCTTTGGGTGGTAGGAGAGAATGAGCTGGCTCCCGGTGCTTCTCACCTCCGACAACATCAGGTGCCAGGACCTCTCTGTGACACGATTAAATATGGGGGGCGACTAAAACACGCAGACCAGGAGGGCCGGGAGGGGTGGTGGTGAGGCTGTTCATGCTTCGTGGTTCAGTTTACGCTTATGGCGGTTTGGCCCTTGTTTGGCCCTGCATTTTTATCGTTTTTGCCAGAAGAGTACCGGACCTCGTGCAGAGCAGGTGCGTTCAAGGAAATACCCTCACCTTCTGACGAAGTTCTGGACATCAGCCGGGCTCCCGAATGCCTAGTGAATCCACTGCTCACGGCAATTAATCATCTCACCTGTTGAGATTCATAACTCACCTGTAGAGGGGTAACATCCAGGCGCAACAGGTTTCTTATCGTTCCCCGAGGTCACAGAGGTCAAGGCGGAGTATATTTTACCTGTCAGTGTATACACATCATAAAAGACAAATACATTTTCTTTTCGATTAACCCCTGCTTTATTTAGCCCAGATATGAGTAACGTAGAACTTGATAAATAACCTGAGCTGACGAGATCAATAGTTATCCTACAGTATAGAATTTCTTCTCCTCTGTTTTAAATATTCGACACTTATTTAGAATCTGTCATCACCAAAGGAATGACAAATTTATATATGTGCTGAAGTCCGTAGCGTTTTGATAAGCTGTTAAACATCTTTAGAGACATTGAGACAATGTTGACATTGCTCTCCTTACTTACAAGCGATCTATGATGGGCGACATCTCATTAGAAACGTTACATTGTTAAGAAAGGTGTAAGATGGGTGATATGAGAGGTACATTGCACGATCACTATTCTAGCTGTACTTTGGTTTCAGGGGAGATTTAGAATAAGATTTATTACATTATCTCACTTTGAGGTGAATTGGGCTGACTTTGAGTTCAACATTTCTGCCTCTACTATTGCCAAGGATGCACTTGTTTTATGATTGTTTTTAATATAAGGTGCGGGCCTTGCCCTGAAAACAATATAAAAACTTTTGACTAACACAGAAATAAAATAATGGGGTACATTTGACATGTCTCCAAACTCATACATCAAAATTCAAATTCGTCTACTTTTATGTACCTATCCCATATTGAGGATATAATATTAAAAATCCATGCGTTTCCCCGGGTGACTTGTATCATTGTTCCTAACGTGGGGTGTCTCGAATGGCAAAGCCATTAAAGTGTGGGATTACCCAAATTAAAAATTATCCAATTTACAAAAGCTGTATATATACATATCTAAAGACGATGGTTGCCGTTGTTCAAAACAACAAGTGCTCCCGGGTCATTGTCTTTTGCCTTCTCCCTAATCTGATTTAATATATAATCAGACCTCTTGTTTTCATTAACCACAAATGGCTGAGGATGGCATCAATAAAAATAATACTTATTTAATGATTCATTCAAATAAACAGGGGTAAACGAGCGCATGGCAGAACGATCTCTTGCCACAGGTATTATTCAAAGAGTCAAATTCTGCTTAAACGGAAGTGTTCTTGTGAAACTGCTGATTAAAGCAAACGGAAGATACTATTTGCTAGGCCTTTTTTGTTCACAATAAACAACAAAAAAAAAGGGTCGCATCGCGCTCCACGTCCGATTCTGTTGGAAAAGTAGCGAAGACTGCTACCCTAAATTGTAAACAAGTAAAGGGCAGTGCCACCATTCAACAGACAAAAAGGGGCAGCCGCATCACCGAAAGGGCGGAAATACAATTATAAAAAACCCCGCTGAACCTCCAACCCCTAGCAGCGGGGGAACATGAATAAACAAACGCCGCCCGCAACACCTTCCTTCAGGTAGAATTTTTTATTATTATTGTTATTTTACTTCACAGAACTTAACCACGCTGTTCCTTGTGATATTTCCCACACATACATAGATTTATCTTCTATACACGGCTATACTCATCTATGACATCAATGCACTGGGTAATCCAGTGCAAAGGTATTCCCCTAGGAATGTCAAGGAGGGATTCCCATAGGATTCCCTCGTAGCTCGAAGCAGTATATAAACAAAGGGTTATCAAACATGCTGCTGGTACTCACCGTGTGTCACCACTTTTTTCTTGTTTCCCGGTCAGACACTGATAGTTTGCAACCCAAACCAATGATTTTGGCGCATTCTCAGCTTACATATTTGATAAATCCACAAAAATTCTAATTTACCGTGCACTATAACATTGAAACTAAATGTTTCTCCGACACGATCTCAGACCGATGATACATCTGGGTTCTGTCAGGCGCATCTAATGGAACATTAACAACAATTACAGATATTACTATGATTTGGCCCCAAATTTCAATAACATTTGCAAATGTTGACCAAACATTTCGAACTGAATCAGCTCAGATTGACCCTCGGTTTTGATACACGTGCCACACAACCCCATCCTAGAAATTACCCTGCTCCCTCTCCCATCCCCGGTCGGAGGAGGAGAGAGCTGACTTCAGGAAATATGGCGGTACATTTGAGCTGCTTTAAACCCACTAATTCATACTGATTTATTCTACGCAGGTGTTTAGTCCAGGTTTCTTAAGCCGAGTCAAAGAGAAGATGCACGTAGTGCAATTGATAGTGACAGCCCCCCCCCCCCGTAATAGAACCGTTAGGGGGCGGGGGAGGGTAGTTGTGTTTTGGATATAGGTCTTCAAACATATCGACCCTAGGGTCGTGGATATAGACCATTTCACTAATCGGACGACGCTCCGTTTCATGAATGTTGAGTTAAAACTTTAACTGCCGCTGCCAGATCACTCTTCCTGATGACCCAATACTAGATATTTATCGCACGTTGAGAATCTTATATCCTTTGATGAGCATAATGCCAGTTTAATCATTCTTTTTAGGATGAGGTCAAAAATGTATGCCTCTGATATGCCTTCTACTTTTTTGGACCGAAATCCAACACTTTCTTAATAAATGCATGGATGATATATAATCGCCAACCTAGAGCTATTCAACAAACAAAAGCAGTATATAAAAGGTCCACAATAATGTTGATAGTATTCACTATATGTCATCACTGTTTTCCGGCTCCCCGATCGGAATTCAAATTTGCGTCAAATTGATATCACCTAGTATGCAAACAACTTTCATAAGTCCACTGAACAATTATGTTTATGACAATACAGCCTTAAATTGTTTCTTTGTAGCGATGTAAACAAATAAATTAAACGAGCGCCCGTGTGTGTGTCTACCAACAATAATGTATAGTTTAGTTTATAGGTTTATTGTTTTATTGTTTAAGTCATCCAACATGTAACATACATGTTATTGTAATTATAGACAATGTGTATGAATGAAAACATAGTTTGGTACTGTGCAAAATGAAAAGGGACACAACTTGTGTCAAAAACACGTATTAATCAGTGATTGATGGGCTGGGGTCTCGAAATCACTGGACAACCACATTCCAGTTATTAACAGAACATTAAGAAGTTATCAGCCGAGGTTCTTTTGTCCCCAGCTCCCGTTTGCTTCGTGAATCCGCTGCCCAATTCACTCTGTCATCTCACCTGTCGTGATTTATAACTCACCTGGGGAGAGGCAACATCCAGGCGGCGACCCGTTTATCGTCCCCGAGGTCAAGGAGGTCAAGGCGGGGTATATTTTACCTGGGATTGTATGTACATGTACATGTGTGGGAGCTTGTACTAAACACAAGCACAGCTGTTATCTTATCCAAAATATTTACAAATTGTTCCCCGACAATCTTCAAACCTCTTAACAGCCACTTCCCGTGGTAAAGTCAATACAGAATCGGCTGATGTGTTTGATGTCGGGAGGAACATACATTTTACATGAGACACAATTTTTACATTTCACGGTAAAAAATGCAATTTTCTAAATCAGATATGTTACTAATATCATGAAATATGTCTAAGGCCATGTACAATTAACAAAATGTTTTAACTTGGCTAATTATGGCATGATGATATACAAGGACATTTATTTTCATGCTCGGCAGATACATGGGGCCTAACTGTGCCAGAAAGGTTTTATCAGCGTAATGCACCCCACTGACGGCCAGGTCCGTACATAGTGAGTACAACTTGAACCTTATTATTCATGTAAAATCAAGAAAATGTGGCCGCACATGAATACGATTGACTGACTATGATTGGAACTTAGCGAATCACTAATACCAGCCCGTGTAGGTGAATACACTTTACCGTCAGACTGCAAGAGTCCCACGTTTCACATCTCTTCAATCTGTGATTACTGAAATTGATTAATGGGCTTATACCTTGGTAATATTACCTGTTGAAAGAGGAAAGAGCAACCCCCGTAATTAGAGCATATTACATAGTCATTTGATGTTGAGCGAATTTAATCCCACGGCGAACTCAGGAGAATATCGTTAACGACAAGCTATTTTAATCCACACCGGATAGTAAACCATTACCGGTATCATAAATAACGTAAATATTCTCCTATGTACAAACTCATGGTTACCCCTTCTTAGACATCTCCCCCGGTATTGAGTTCTTAACCATTGTACTATAATCCAAAGATTACATGTGACAGTATGTGACATGTGACAGTGCAGTCAGAATATACATCGGCGTTGGAGTATTTTTATAACATTACACAATTCCGCACATAGACCAAGAGCTGTTTGATAATCGCGGACGTGGCATTTAAACAGAAAATCTGTCTTCTATGCGATTCGGACTAAGAATACTCAAGGTAAGATTCAATATTTCAACAACAATGTGTATAAAAAACCGTCGCGAGGATTATCATTGACAATGTGTAACTTACACTCAATCAGACTTTTGATTAAATATGTCTAAATACTGATCGGGATCACATTTGTAGTTTTAATCTGTTCAATGAAAACAATGGTGATAAACAGATGGTGACAAACAGATGAAAAAAACATCAAAAAAATTATACCTTGCTGATATAGTGAAAGTGTTTACAAGGTTATAGTACCTTGCCGATATATGCACATGACTTTGTATGACAGGTGCCTATATAGTATTTGCCGGATCTTATACTTACCTCATATCGACACACACTGCACGTATCAACGTTCAACTGCTCAAGACAGAGTCAGCAAACTTATTAAAGAAGATTTATCAAAGAAGGAAGTAAAATGAGGCGCGCTTGCCTCTCTGAGAAATATCCCCTATATCAGATTTCTTTCCAAATGTGACACAAAAGTTAAATTAGTCTGCCTACGTCTCCTAGCTTCGAAATTAGTCATACGTAATGATAATTTTGGTGTGAGTTGGGTTATCGTAATGCGGGATTAATAATCCGGCTATATCCGGAGTGCTAGGACTTGTGGATTACCGAGATTACATAATTGGCCTTTGTATTATTCCTGAGAAGCTCTGAAAGGATTTTACATGGCTGACAATGACAAAGGCCCGATAACGTATATAATTTAGTTTCACGCCCAGAAATGCCTGGTATTCATACTTTAAAATGATACATTGATACATTTATTATGACTTTGATTTGTTGAAACAAAACATCAAAATAAGTATTGATATAATCATGATCAGTTCACTCGGTAGGATGTTTCTTGGATCGTTATTTCATATATTCGTTATTTGCAGCTCACAAACGTAAAGATTATGATTTAAGTACATCGATCATCTACCAGCAACTGATAGGAACTCAACATGACGGAACACATTTTAGTTGAGATTTATGAATTAGTCTACCTTGTTTCTTATCAGTACTTACTCCTGATCACCAGACTGCGATAGTCCAACTCTTATATTATAATTAACATCTGTTGAATCACGGATAGCAATGAATTCATGATCCTGTGTTATATTACCTGTTGGAATGGGGTTATTCGAGGGATGTGTTAATTATCAACTTAAAGTATTGCAACTGATCGTGAGTGACAATTAGTGTCGCGGAAAATTTATTGTTGAAGTTATTCAATCAAACACTCGACTCAGTCTCCTAGTGTATGGTCACGTAAGCTAATCCCGGGATCTAAAATAGCGAACCTATCAAACTGTTTACAAACGTACAGGTTCCCCTCCTTCTCTTCATCCCGTGTGTGGGACTCAATGCAAAGAGTAGAAATCAGATAGATTATTGTCGGATAATAACTGGCGCCATCTAATCGGAATATCTTCACATGGTCACGGTAAGATTAGGCTGCATAGAATTATTAAATAGCTTCTCAGGCGCGCCCGCATGGGCCTGAGACCCCGCGCACCCCCCTTTTTTATTTTGATTTGATAAAAAGAAAAAAAACCTGTCGCACCCTCTTTCTAAGAATTAAGAAAATAATTAAAACCTGGCGCATCCTCTTTCTAAGAATTAAAAAAATAATTAAAACCTGGCGCACCCTCCTTTTCAGCTGCCGAATAAGTAATATACAGGGGATATAATATGTTAATTAAAGGTTTGCCTTAGATTTTATATTATCTGTACTGTTAGTTCAAATACATTAATATTGTAAGCTACTATATTAATTTCCTAGTGTGTATGTTCATGTACATGAACACGTCGGACAGGTAGTCACTGACTAATCTAATCCCAACCATGATATTTAAACTGAGGTTCTTAATACAGCTCAACAACTTCTTAACAAGTAAAGTGTAGATAAAACATCAGCTGATAATAACACTTTTAACCTGGTAGACGATGAATACGGTGATTTGTCATGAAAATGCTGTGAATACAATACAAAGATGTTCAACAGATCACACAATATAATATCGTTTTCATTATCCTTGATCATGGCATGATAGTTAACATTTCATGAACGATTATAATCTTAAAATAAAAAACAATGCGGGCAGCTAGTGTTTACCCTCAAACACAACTCTTTTTCCGTCGCATTAAACAGAAATGTTATATGACCATCTCATTCGGAAATGATACACGAACATCTTTGTTTAGATTATAGCAGAAGTAAGTCCTGTCACAAACAATCGACATTGGATGTGGGGAGAGAAACTGAGAAATCTTAACTTGTGACACTACTGAGGCGAAGGAATCCAACAATCCTTCGACATAAGATAACCTGATAACCTGGCTTGAGACGTAAAACGGGAGCTCATCACCAACCTATATGTCCATTGAAGTAATTACTTCATTACTATATCTGCTTAAAACTTAGACTTGCTGAAAATAGAGATCATTAAAATTGTAATCAGAATGAAGATTAGCAGCTTTATGCCATGTTTAGCCAAATATAGTATATGATTTTTAATATACAGTATACTCCCGATAAGTCGAAGTTCGTGGGGCTCGAACAATTAATTCGACTTATCCGGAGTGCGACACATGCATTGTTTGTGACAAGATGTCTGTACGGGTGTAGGACAATAAGGTCCCTACAACCGTCACCCGTCTGTACATGCAAGTGCATTTTCAGGTCACTTTGTTTATCAAAAAGCCGTTAAAACTTCTAAAATTGGTCCAGAACTGTGACAATTATGTGTGGCCAACATTGCATCTCGAACCAGTGATAGAGAAAAACAGAGTAAATCACATGCCATTTACCACATAGGGACATTGGTCTAGGTTCGAGTCAACCGAACATTCGACTTAGCCAATGTTCGAGTTAAGGAAAGGTTGAACACATGTATTTGTGTTGGAGGGGCCGGGACCATTCGAATATTCGAGTTAACCGACTTCGACTTATCGGGAGTATACTGCAGATATAAAAACTAAAGTACTAATAAAGCAAATGATCAAGTTGGTAGGTTTTATATAATGACTAGGCATAACGGAGACGTCAAACAGATTAATATCAGGAAAGAATGCGTCCTTAATCCCCAGCGTAGTTGACAATTATATCGACTGGGCTTAACATTTTTTTTATCTTAACATCCGCGGATATGGCCCAACTCATTGGTAGCGATGCTGTAAAGAAAATGTCCCCTGTCTGACAATTAGAAGCTTCGTGTAAAGATTTGATTTAGCATAGTCGGATATTGCTATTTTGTGAGTGATGTAGTTTGTATTCTCAGCTTTAACGTCGACGTCGTAATGGATTTATATTTCAACACACGTATGTACATGTATGTCTTTTAATTCTATAAAATAAACCAGTAATTATAAATTGAACGATAACTCGTGGGCATTGAGTTATCGTAGATAACTTATTTGTTTAGTTGGATAAAACACATGACGTCCCGAATTTTTAAAAATCGCATGCAACTCCTTATACTCATTGTGCAACCGTTCTACAATCAATTTTCATCATTCCCAGTTGTGAAAAAAGGGTGGATTTTCGCATCTTGGCACCGGCCGCGAGATCGGGAAATATATTGAGTTTCTGCTGTTTGTTAGAAGGAGTTTAATAACTCATCGGAACTAGTTAATGATTGTGCTATAATGTGTTCACAATTATAGTAACTCACATCAGGAAGCATCAGCAGATAAACGGCACCAACGTATATTATAGCAGCCGTGCGCTGCTTTTGCAAAACATCTTAAGCCCACAAATATGGTTTCACTTACATTTTTTTTAAACACATTAGACCCGCTCCGAATGATACTCTCGACCCATTTTCTATTATAACAGATACATTTAAACGATGGAAACAAATTACAAGTGTCCCGCCCAAGTTATATTCATACATTAGTAACCCAATTCTCTTTGGATTTAGTAGACTCTGAAGATGGCTGCTGGGAGCGAGGGTGGCATGTCTCTAAGATTCCACCACAAGTGTAATGCATTCGCCACTCTGTCAGATAACAACACGACAGCAAATGGAAGCTTTACAGGAACTGTATTTAGTTCTGTTCCACTACAACAACTACCCAACAATAGATTTGTATTTAGAACAAATGTGAGTTAGATATAGTACGTCCCCTGGTGTGATCCGTACTTTATTCATACATTAAAGTGTGGAGTACTATTATAACACAGGGAGTTATTATTATGCATGAATATGAAGGAAGCTTACATACGTGGAAAGGGGTCAACATCAAATAGATATCAGCACCTCTCTCTTGTTTATAATCTTTAATAGATAATTTATCAATTAATTTAGTTAGTTATACGACAAATCAGGTCTCCAACAAATATTGCTGCAATAATTACATACACCTGCGTCCTTAAGATTTCAATATTAATTGACAATTTTAACTAATATTATTATCTAACAAACATCGGTGGTCAAACATGAACCCAAACATAGATCTTTATATTACAGGGTTCTGGTGATGATCTGATCAATGAACTCGGGTTAACAAGTTCAGATCCTGGTGACCTGAGTGAGATACCTCTGTTCGCCTTCCAGGTGCCTCACACTTGGTGCAAAGATCCGCGTGTTGATGCAAGGTATGGGAACAATAAAAGGGTGAATAAAGGGGAGATAAGGTTGCATAAAATTGATGATTAGTTTCTCAAGTTTTTTTTGCTTGAGAGGGGGGTGTGGGCGGAAGTTTTTTTCACCAGGGTCGATGCGGGTTTCTTTTCTTAATAAAGAAGAGGGTGCGACCGTTTATGTTTTTTCTTCAGAAAAAAAGGGGTGCGGCAGCATTTCTTTTTAGCTTTTAAATAGGGGCGGCAGGTACCTTTTTTTGTGTGATATATAATACTTGTGTGTGTGGAGAGGGGAGCTCGGCCCTAACAGAAATGAATCTGTGTGTTTGCGCGCATGTGTGCCAGTGAGGGGAGAGGGGAGAGAGGGTGGAGAGAGGGGAGCTCGGCCCTGTCAGAGATGAGTCTCTGAGTGGGAGCGTGTGTGTGTGTGTGTGAGGGGAGAGAGGTGAGAGGTGAGAGGGGGAGAGGGGGGGAGCTCGGAC
>JAXGGS010520032.1:0-10957 GCA_035585475.1 Armandia brevis | reverse complement strand
ACATTTAGTGGGTATTTCTTGTTTGAGGGTCGGTTTTGGGGATTTTTCTTTTTATTTTCTTGATTTTTCTTTTTTTTTCCTTCACTGTTAAGGAGGGGCGGCAGGGGTTTTTTTTGTTTTTTTTTCTGTGAAATTAGGGGCGGCAGGGTTTATTTTTATTTTTTCGCGGTTAACCCAATAAAAAGAGGGGGCGGGGTGTCTCAGGCCCATAAACAACTTATTAATTTTATATGGCCTTATATTCCCCCGACTTGAAAATTCAAGTTGTTCTGACCAGGATCACATCTTTCTCCTGATGAAATTGTAGATGTGTCACGTCGTAAACACTATCCAAAGATACAAGATTTATTTGTCTAATACCGGACACCTCCGTTTATTGATAAATGCCAGCTTGTCGCCTGCTGTGTCAAATTGTTTCAACTTGACACAGTCGTCGTGGAGTAAGATGTCTGAATGTTGTCACCAACATAGCGGTGAGACAACCACGCTGTGAAAAACATCAGTCAATTAACTATACAACATAAACAAAGACAGATACATGTATACAATAAACACAGTAACATTCAATAGAATATATATTTTTAAATAGAATATCCGTGTCACATGCAAAGTCTCTGATGATTTCATTTTCTATAAGCATGGTATTAATTTACAGCAAGTTAGGATGACCAGCACTGCCTGGTGTGAACGCAGCCTGTCTTAATACTGGGCTCACGTCCCAGTAGCGACGTCAGTCAGTCACCTTGATACCACATCTAGTTCTCTCGGCGTCTAAACTAGTTGAAACATTTCTCATAATTATTTTGTTACAGAAGGTGATAATGATTGCTCCCATCTACATGGTACTGGGTGCTGCACTAGCTGTCTCAGTAGCTGCCCATCGTGACGAGATTGGTCAGGTGGAGGAACTACGTCAACTGATGGGCGGTATGGGCGGCGCGTGCGCACTTCCCACCGGTGAATGGCAGACCGTCTTCCAATATAACACGACCATGAAGAGCAACGTCCATGACCTTTGGTTCTCCGTGTATATGACGTCAGCTTAAAGTATTTATGGAGCAACGTGCAGAAGATCAAGACCACGATGGCGGCCAATGATCACGTGAGCACCTACGTCATCTTCGACGCGGCGGGCAGTGATGGAGTGACATGGTTGTCGCAGGAGCGCGTTCTTGAGTCTTCCTACCGCGACCTGACGTCAACGGCGTCATACAACCGGTTTTCCTCGCCGGGGAGCACAGTGCAAGCAGAGGGGATGCGGGCAAGGGGCACGCCCGGCTTTTCTACATCAGTCACGAGTACAATGGCTGCCCCATGGACTCGGCATGGTGGGTGGTGCTGGACGCGGACACGGATGGCAGCAAGTGGGTGTGCCACTGGGAGAAGAAGAACAGGTCCGTGGATCCTCTCCCCCAGCTGCTCTTCTGTCCCGGAAATACTGTCTGTAACAGCAAGCACGACTTCATCTCTGCTGAATATATGCGCATTGAAATCATGTTTTAATGGTTATCAATAGAAGGCTAGTTATTGCTGATGAAATATCAATAAATGTCTTTCAAAACAAATTTCCATCTGCGGTTTCTTATTTTATTGTTAAAATAGATGATATAAAGATGCTGCTACTTCTTTTGTGCAATTTTTCGATATACGAACCATGCGTGACACATACACAAATACTAGAGTATAATAAGAATAAACCACCACATGGCTTAACAAATTACGTTATCATTTATGATCTCACTAATCATAACTATTCGAGCCTTCTTCCACGTAAGTGTGAAATTCTGAAGATCACCGCAGTAGTATAATAGCTGGCTGTCCAAAACATGTTCTCATAGTCATAACAGTAGTACGGTAATATGAATTGCCATCAATTAAAATGCACCATACTAGTCGTTAAAATGAATATCGCTGTACCAAAACGCCTTTCACCTTTCCCAGGGCGCATCATATTCACTACACTAAGCCAATTATGTAACAAATAGACACTCTGACATATAATGGACAGAGTATCGCCGTACGAAATTGCTTCGCATGTTTAAAAACCAAGAGAGCCCGCCGCAAATTCGATCCTACATTCTGCCTTTTATATCACGTACACGGATTGTATTTTTAATAGGAAGACTTTGGAGTCAGTCAAAATATTTCTAAGTTTGTGAAGATTTTGTTTACAACGTACTTTGAGTGGATTCCCCGGTCGTTAGGCGAACGCAATGAACAGATGAAAGATATCTCCTAATATCATTTGTTCCATTTTTAAAATTATTGCAATATCATTCTATGGCTCGCACATTTTTTTATATGCCCGCCACGTTTCAATGCACTAGGATCTATATCAGCCTACCACACTCCAAGGTAACGTACAAAATCACCCTTATAAAAAGCTCACGAGTAAGCATTATTACAAACATATTTTTCAGGACTGCATCGGTATGTTAAAAACGTGTCCTGTTAATTCCAAACTTAAAGTTTGTTTACCGGCTAGAAAAGTTTCATTAAATAACCCCTAACGACACAGAAACGCTGATATTTGTTTCATCTGAACGCTCGATAAGAAGCAGATATCACTGTAACCGTCTCCACAAGTGTTTAATCTAGCGCATATATCCCGATACAGGTATAGCGGCGACTTGTAACAGGTCGCACCCACTTTCTGTACACCGTTTCAAGCGTATCCTAACCGGAGAAAACGGAATTGCAGTCACAAAAGTGCACTGATTGATACGAAAATTACACAAATGAAAATTATTAATCATCAATCAAAATGTGTGAAAATGCTAATTTTAATGGGAATTCTGACTCTTAGAAGCGACACTTATGCTGCAACATCGTGAGAGGTTCAAGAAATAACAAAAATGCAGATGTAGATGTATCGATGTACATGTATTCGGAAAAATATTTAATACATTATATACCTGAATATATATATTCCTATATATATATTCGTAAGATCGCTTATATATTGCACTTTGTCTAAGTATTAAAGCAGGCAGCCCCTAATTCTAGTACATAATGGAGTTAGACAATTATTCAATAACGAGATTCGTGCAGTCGCACCAAAGTTTAGGATGAATTGTTCAGTAAAATTTCCCACAAATTGAACATGGAATTGGTTTTGGCTCGGAAATGACATCACAAATCGGTAATAGCACTTAACGGGAACGTCTAGTGACGTCATACATCGCGATTTAGCGGCGAAGACGTCGACGTCACCTGAGAGGTAGTGGGAGTAGTGGTGTTGATCCTCTCGGGTTCGCACTCCTCGTTACGCTCCACCTTGTTGATGATATTGATGTCTATGGGACGCCCCCTACCGGTCGCGTCGTACACCTGCCCGATGTGCTCACCGTCCTTCCGCCTCAGCCGCGTCGGAAACGCCACCGAGTTGGGATATTGTTTACACGAGACGCTGTCATGGCAGTACGCGTGCACGGCGACCTTGGGCCAGATGACGTCGCGAACGAACTCCATGTCCTGGAGGTAGGCGGCGCCGTAGCTGAGCATCATACACTCCATGGAGGCGAGCTGGAGGAGTGGGGCGAGGTGCCGCCGCCGCGCGCCCCACATCCCGCCGCTCACCGGCCACGCCGCGTGACTCGGGTGGTCGCGCACGCAGTGGAACGGAGCGTTCGATGACGTCAGCCAGTCGCGCACCACCACGGCGTCGCGCACGGTCAGCAGGCTATCGGCGTCGCGCACCACGAACACGTCGACGCTGAAGTCATCTGCCACCAGGAAGCGCCACAGCATGGGAGCGATCCGCGCCGCGCGCAGATCCAGGTAGACGATTTCGGCGCCCTCCTTCTCCAGCCGCTCGATCACTTCCGCCGGAACTGCTGGGTAATATCGCGCCGGTTGCTGTTCCATGTAAAATCGCAGCTTCCAACCGACAAAGTTTTTCCGCGCCAACTTGGCGTTGCGGATGGCATTTTTCGTGTATCGTTCGTCTGCTCCGTACAAAGACATGGCGATGACCTTGACAGCGCTTTTGCCGCGTCTATAAGAGGTGTGATTCAGACCCGGCAGGTTGTGCGTCAACCTGGACTCATAATTTCTGAAATAAAGGAAAAATGTATTAATATATATGTATATGCTAGTGATATGATATAGAGAACCTTCAGTTAAATTGTTTCCATTGCTTGTTTAGATGGATTTACATATACATGTGCAGAGTTCAAGGGTACAGGTATGCGCTACTTTGAAAAACACTGCTATGATTTGCATTTAATTTTTGTAATAAATGTAATAGTCAACCGAACAATGCATCACATCTGTACAATACGTATATATAGTACTTGCATTTTAATAGAATAATAACACACTGTACCAAGCATACCCTCTATAACAATAAACCACTGCTTAACGCCACAATGATTAACAACTGTCGCATGCTTCGGTAAGCTTGCAAACATCAGATCTTTGTGAGGATAAGATGTTATATATGCTAAGGAGTAGGAAGTATCACGGCCATGTAAATGTCGAAAACAAAGCGCTTATTGTCCAGTGTATTTACCCCGGTAAAAGTTAAATATTGACTTCACCGATATAGCCAACATTCGTGCAAAGCCAAAACGCTCTTAATAAATTATAAGTACTGCGTTTTTATAGGCGGCCAAATATCGCAGTTTTTACATAAATAGATCGGTGATCTGCTGACAAGTGTTCTGCAAGAGAGGGCGGATTTGTCTAATATTGACTGGAAATAGATCAGTGAATGTGCCTTGCTGCGACAGGATGAGCGTTGGCAGATACTGATCTATAAGCATTATTTTTTCGGATTTACAGGCTGCGTTGATTACCGGCGATAGCAATCTAATTATCCGGTGATATGATCTGAGCAGCTGAGTGATTGTGCTTCTAAACTATGGGCACGATTCATCATTTATGCACGCTCGATATTGAACTAACATGTTACAAATGAAAAACAACAAATCGATAGCTTTCAACCTGATAAAAATCACATGACGGCCGACAAAACTCGAGCGATTACTTCGGCAATCATATAACATATTTATATACAAGCCAATAAATCAATGCCGAGACATGAATAATGCACGGACGCTGAGTGACTCGAATGTCACCGTTTCCCGTCCATCTATATAGCCGAGTAATTATTCATGATCTATGAAGAACGAGGCGAGTTGATGCCACTAGAACTATAAAAGGAGTTGACTGTAAAGGTCGATGAATCACTGTGATTGTCACCAACCCTGAAGGCAAGCTCAGGACCAAATATGTGCACGTATTTACGTATATGTACAATGTACGTGTATTGTATCGTACATTACAGTGTACTGGTCAGGGCTAGGGCTGGAAAATACTACGGGAGAAAACCAATGTGACCTTGAGACGTCTTTGGCAACTTGTCAGCCCTAGAACGCGAAATCCAGCCATGTCTGGTGAGATGAGGTTTCATATTTCTTAGCTCCACCCCTGCACACACTTCATATCACCACGTTTAGAAAGTGAAACAGGAAGAATGAGAGGTTTTGATGACTAGCAGCAAAGGCAGCGATCAGTCATCAGGGGCGCCGATAACAGGCGATAACCGAGAGATTTAATGACCGATCGTCTAGCTGATATTTACGTGAATGCAATATACAGTGAGAGAATGAATTCACCTGGCAAATAAATCAGTGAACCGCGCCAGGTATTGCATCACGCCACACGGTAATCAAACAATCATCCGACCAACACAGGCATCCTGCAGGCTTTATGCATGCATGCGATTCGTTGAACTGTGAAGTGACTGTTCCAATGTACATGTATATACCGAACCGCTGTATTAATGTGTTCGTTTCTTCAGTCAATGTCTAAATAGGGAAACGACAAACCCATGGGCCATAGCATGCCGTGCTGTGTAAGTCATGCTGGAATACAGTAAATTTAACTATTCAACTATGTACCTACCTTGAATTAGTGTTCACATTAGTGTTTTCCGTCACCTATCTAATAGATGACACGCACGCAAAATTATCAATAGTCGCTAACGTCGTGACAGATTGCCGCCACACGTGTGAATCGATATATTAACAGCCCAATTTCTTTAACTGAAGCTGCGTCGTTTTAATACTCGGTTAAATGGCGGTCAACTTCTCGGCATTCAGTCGTTCAATGTACAAAATAGCCACGCCGTGTATACAAGGTGTACACACTGGCGATTATAATGCGTGCACCCACCTGCAGTCCGTGATTAAGCTCCGACTGAGGAACGATATGGAGAGATAGAGGAAGAAGCCGGTGAAGACGAGGGTGGCGAACCCCATCCGGCTGCGGAACATCTTACAGCAGCAGTCGCACTCGTCGGAGAGCTGCGCCTGTGAGGGTCTCGCACCTCCCGGCGGGGATCTCTGCCGGTGGTTAGCCGCCGATTTGCCCACCTTCGCTAATGTCCCGGTCATGCTCCGCTCGTCCCCTCCCTCGGTGTGACTCATGAATAATCTGACCAACACGGCGCTGTGCGGCTCGCCTGGACGGTTCCGTTTACTGGCCTGGCTTTGCTAGTTAAAGTCATGTGATGTGGACAGCTAGAGGTCCGTACAAACAAGTGCGCCCGCTGTGGTATTTATAAATGTTTGTCGTACAAATTAAATATTTGGCGGTCCGTGACCACGGTCCAGTCAGCGCTGTACTTACACAACCAACGTGTGGACACAGGCAAGCGCACGAAGTGTAATCTTGATAACTTTGTGTTTGGCATATAAACCCAGCCCGACCTATTATTTAAATATATGCTGTTTTCCTATCCGCCAAACCGTGGTGGTTCAGCGATTAATACCACTCCCCCCGGTAAGTGATCGCCGTGTAAAATCCCCGCGCATTAATTAATACCGCACAACGGGTGAGAGTTGAGGTACTGATGTAAGTCCGTCTGTGTGTGGGGTGAGGAGCTCTGGGTCCGGGCTGAACCGAGCTGTGGTGTGGCGAGCTTCGGGCCGAGGCTGGCAGGGAGAACAGGTGTGCTCCTGAGAGCGAAGGTAAGCAGTGTTGCGTGTGCCTTTGTGTGTGTCTGAGATGTGACCATGTGATGCGAGGATGACGATCGTCGCACAGCCGCCGAGATCGGGTCGATATTCACCACACCGCAAACACACGACAAAGCGCGGGTGTGTCTGTGTGTTTAAGCGTTAAAGACGACGCGCCTGACAGTGTAAGTCCGGTGCATCATCATCGGTGAGTGTGTGGATCCTGAACGATGCCGACAGCGAGCTTCATACACCGCATGCCCGGCAGCAACTACACATCCTATATCGACATCTGGATCACTTGTCTGTGTATCGGGTCACACGTGTCGGTCTTTGTGCTCGATTGAATAAATCTACAGCCGTGATCAGCGCGAAAACAAATCCGTATGAACCAAGACTCCGGTGAACGAGCGCACAACACGATAGTAAAAGTTTACTGCGGCGGCTGATGTACGACCACTACCTGACGGCAGATCGCGGCCACTCATGATACCGAGACGGGCCGCACACACATCTGCCGGGGTTTCTGTTTGTGACGGGAATACGGTAGTAATTTGCCCGGGGTTGGTATGTACACCCTTATCAGCCCTTGTCACCTGTGTCGGTTTCCCTGTGTCCAGGTATGTGTGTGTGTAAGGCCGCCGACTGTGAAAGTTGAAAGAGCGGAATGCAGCCTCCGTCTTCACTCAGGTCACTGCGAGCCAGACAGTCAGCCAGTCAGCCGAGCATGGATCGCGTTCTACGGCCTTAAAGGTGAGATGCGCCGGCCCGGCCGCCTACAGCCGACACGCATCGCTGCGTCTTGCGCACCGGGTCGCCATGACTACAGCCATTATGGTCAGTCGTGGTTAATTATAGCACAGGTGTGATAACTATTACGTCAGGTCATCCAGGTGAGATATAAATACACTGAGATTAGGTGAGGAGATGGCGAGTCCAGGTCACAGCTAGATGTCATATATATAAGGTGATGAACTGGGATGAACTGATAACGCAGATATATATACAGAGGTGTCTATCTGCATTTTCAATAAACTTTGTTCTTACATCGTAAGTAATTAATCGCTCTTTAAAAGAGGGCTAAAATCTTTTATTATACATCAAAAGTCACCAAAAATGAATTCAAATTTTATAAGTATCCGGGCTGGCCGGATACTTAAGGTGGGAGGACGAATCAGTTGTAATCACGGAATCGATGACGAAGTATATCACTCGCCAGTACTTCTCGTCAAGCCAAAAATCAATGATTAAATGAATAAATTACGAGCTGGCAATTTTTTAAAATGGCAATTGACACACGGATGATTACAAACAATCAATCTGTGTCGCGACGATGTACTACTTCACATTTACCTCACGTTAGACAAACAAAGAAACAAACAATAAATAAGCTGCAGCCGAGTCTAGCCAGTGACCTCGATTCGGCGCGATCCCATGAGATGGAGTTGTTAAACGTTTACGTGGACGATGTGCTATCGCAACCCTCCACATTCGCGCATCAATGTTAGAAAGAGAGACTTCGCGTCGACCTGCCGCATGTGTGCGTATTCTTACCTCCTCCCCACATCTCAAGTTCACGTGCCGTCAATCCCATCAAATAGCTGCTGCCCGCTTTATCTCGGTACAATGATTTCCTTCTACTAAAACTGTCTCCGACTGACGGCAGTATTAACAGCTTTGGAAAACCTGGCATATAGCTATAACATGATTTATGCGACTGTAGCTTAACTGTAACTCGGCACACACTGGCAAGTCAAGCAGAAACATTGCACACAAGCTGCTCTTAAGTGATGATTGTATTCCACGTTGCCTTTGGTCTATTTGAAACATTATTCACTCCCTGTTGACATGTCGAATATATTGACAGATGTGAACATCGTTCCATCTGTATGTTATAGACCAACGGGAACGTACGAGAAGCATTCTAATAAAGTGGCCAATTTAAAGAAATACACAGATTCCCGGTTTATGGCAATGTACAATAATGTACCTGACTATGAGACAGAGTCACGGTGACATGGTATTGATGATGGTGGTGGTGGTGATAGAAAGCACATCTCGCACCTGCCAGCTGATCATGGCTGAATACCGGCAGTTACAGCTGCCAGCTGACCATGGCTGGATATCGACACTGCAGCTGCCCGCGGATCATGGCTGAATACCAACACTGCTACTCCCAGCTTCCCGTTATGTAACACCCACACCAATCAAACTATTCAGTGTAACGATCACACCATAAAGACGCATTATGTTATTCATAACCGCTATCATGCAGCGATTATTGCGGGGTAATTAAGGTATGATATCCATCCAAACTAAGGGTTATTATATAATTAGCCTGTATCCGCGCATATAGGTAGATAAGCACACACTTACACACAGGTACATGGCGCGGATTTCTGCAGATCAACAATACGATCAGGACCCCGTCTCTTAGTTTGTGCTAGGCCATCAATCGGATATAAGTCAGAATAAACTAGAACATCAGTTTTTAACATCACCCGGATTTGTTTTTATCTGTTTATGTCTAGTGTGAGTGAGGCGAAAGCAGAGCCGTAATCTGAAATCGTGGATGATCACTGCAGCTTCTTAGATATGGCAAGAGAAGATCCATCGGCAGACATTTGATTGGTTTGTATTATATTAGAGAGATGCTTCACGCTGGCTTTGCAAATCGCAAATTCGGGTATCCGTTCGATGCATAAACGTTTCAATCGCACTGCCCTTAAGCTGTATAGCAACTGATGATATGCTTACAATAAAAAGAAGGGGGAACAATTAATGAGCCTTTACCATGCACCTGCTAGATGTCTGCATGTAGCATACTACTTATTACGTTCATACGGTCCGCGCGTACGAACATTATATCGGCAGCAGGGCAAGGTTAGAACACGCTGTAATTGCTGGAACTTAATTCGTTTATCAGTAAGGCGTGGTAATTTAAATCGAGCATATATAACCAGGATAAAGATGAATATGATATTGAAAGTGTGACAACACACACATACTCAATTACGACTGCTGCCATCAAATGCAAAAAAAGTCACAATACGATTAAACATATAAGCTTCTGTCATATCTATAATAACCATGAAATATGGTTGCTGTGATTGAAAGGATATACTCAGACGGTGTATAGATCAGCACCATAATAAGAACACGGGGGTAAGCCCGTGATTGTTTTAAAAACGGAAGTGGGAATCAGACAAGATGATGTTGAAAGTCGACCCAGTAAGATAACATGTCATTATTTACAAACCTACTTCATACACATAAGGGCGTCTGCCACATACATCCCTTTGCAACGCACTGCCGCGATAAAACTTATTGTAAACTACAAGTGGGGCCTCCGCAATCATAAATTAATCAAACCACTTAGACTATGTGTACAGAAAATATAGTTGACTACAAATTGCTAATATATTCTACACGTCCTATAATTACGTAATAGTTACAAGAACTGTAACGAGATGAAAGATCGCTAGAAGGCAGATATGTATAATCAATCTTTGGGACAAGAATCCACACGTAGCTTCGGCAGCGCTGCAAATAATCATCGATCGTATACACGTCTTACTTACGTAATAATTAACACTGCAACGAGCGCTATTGACGTCAGATGAATATATATATCGATTATAATGTGGCCTAAACAGGACTCAGTAATCTTCATGCCCCCCATACCGGCAACTATATACAGAGTGTTACGTAATGGTGACATTAATCAATTCCGTGTTGACGTTAATAATAGATCGTCGTGATCCAGCTATTTCGACCAGTGTTAATCACACAAGTATGCGCATTCGTATGTACAACAGCAGACCCCACATATAACGCAATTTTAATATAACGTAATTGGTTTTCTCTGTTGTACCTTATTGTTGTTATCATTGTAACACGGGCCCACAGTTAGGCATAGTGTTAAAATGTATAACGGATTAGGATAATAGCTGGCTAGCTATTCGCGATTTACAATAGGAATATAATTATAT
>JAXGGS010519921.1:0-10958 GCA_035585475.1 Armandia brevis | reverse complement strand
CGCTTTTGATGGAAGTAATGACTTGTATGCCAACGTGGGTATTCCAACCCAACAAAAGAAACCAGAAGAGCAGGATGTAAGCTCTTCAGTCGTCACACGTCTTATTAATTTAACGCCATCTTTTTTAAAAGTGTAAACCAATTAATGAATCTCAAATTCCAGGAGAGAAGGAAAAACCCTAATGGTTTACACTATGCGGAACTAGAATTTCCCAAATATAATCCAAAGAAGAAGAAAAAGAAAATAGTTCACGAGGACCCGGTTGAGTACGCTGCCATAGATTTTACTAAAGTGGGAACACCGCTCCCAGAATCGTCAGATGAGGAAGAGGACATATTCGGTTATGTACCGGATGAACTTAGGGATAGATGGGACAATGAAGAAGATGCATAGTCTTGATCAGTACTGAATTACACTAAGGCTATATAAAATTAATGAGTTGTTTCTCAGGCATGGGCCCCCACCCCCTTCTTTTTATATGATAGATCAAGCGGAAAAACACACCTATTTTTTTTTAAATTTAAAAATAAACACCTCCCTACTTCTCAAAAGAAAAGCCTGCCAATCCCAATATAACTCAAGACACGTAAAAGTAACACTATTACATATGGGAACGAAGAGTTGCCTAATATCGGACACATACAAATAACGTAATCATGTAGTCCCCGAATTTAAACCCATGTTTCAGCTTTGTATAAATGAGCTGCGTCAAGATGAAACAACTTGACACAGCAGACGACACATCAGTTTCCAATGTGAATCATAAAGAGCTGTATACCTTAGGAATAACATGTATTTACCGAGTAAATAAAGATAAATGTAGGTTTTAGAGTTAAAGAATATGTCACAGACAAAATGATATGGTATCAAATTTGTTAATATTTTAATTATGTTAACGATTTAGGGGTGCCCATAAACAAATAGTCATATCATGCCGTGAAAAGTATACAATTTGTCAGATTTGGAATCAATTGATACATTGTTTTATTAACTATCAATTCGGTATAAATTGAGTGTCTTGTGAGACTTCAGTTATCCGCAAATAGACCCAGATTGAGACCCGTTCGCAGATAGCTCGTGTAGGATCGTGCAGTCCTACAGCGGGCTCCAGAATACCGGAGGAGGCGGGCACATCCTGATACCTAGACTATGTGAAATCTCCCCGCGAAAGCGGTAAACAAACTTTGAAGCCAATGAACTGTGATCAACACAGTAACTTGGTTCTACTGGCTCTCTGATTATCTTGGTCTTTATTCAAGAAGACCCTTCGAATTTTAAGAAAAACTAACTTAAATGATCCTGGCCCTCGCAACTTGGCTTCATATGCCCGCCCGGAAGTAAAATATATCGCGAAATGTTTTGCACATAGAGGCGATCTAGAAATCTCGAACGGGTCTATTGAAAAAGCCCACAAGTGTCCGGTATTAGGGCACTGTCCGGTATTAGGCTACTCGGGGATTTTTAATTTTATGGGGCCTAATAAGCGATTATTTTCCAGAGCCAAAATTGACAGCACTTGTGCAAAAGTATATGAAATAATGTATGTAGCTAATAAAATATTGTATTCAAAGGCGTACGGTACAAACATGTGCTGTACACAAGCGATAGGAAATTACTTCCTTTTGCAGATATATAATTGTATTATACCTTTGTTGTAATTTAACACCTATAGGCCTACCAGCTGTTAAGAGAGTTTAATAGTACATGCATCCTGACCACAATGATAACATTGTAATAGTACTTCAGTGCTGATTGAGTGTGATAGTATAATATAGCTTGTTGTACTTTAAAATCTCTACCCAATTGGGGGATTAGGAAATATAAGCGTCATATGAGTCTTTCCAACTGAGAAGCGTGGACATTTTGATAATGGTTTATCTTATGCAATCTTAATAAACATGTAAGGGTAGTTTACATATTATATGATATGAGCGATGGAATATAATGATGAATGCGGTGATAACTTTTTGCGATATATCATGTTTGATAACTAATGGAGATATTGTGTTTCATAACGAAGCAAGGGAACACAGAGGTGCACTTGAGTTCATTTACTTAATAATTCTCGAGAAATGCTTCTACGTCAAACAGTGTTTTGTTATCCATTCAATTGAGGGGTCTCAATGCTATTGTATGGTACTAAAGTCGAAATTAGGCTCTTGGTGAGCGGTGCCATACACCTGGGTGTGGAGTCGGTATAAAGATGATGAGCTTCCATCTGTGCCGCACTTATTGAAATGACCCAAACTCTATGAATATTATGTAGCTTGTACAAATAAACACCACGGGAAGTTGAGCAAATTCACGGGGCCTTGTTATATGTGCATTACCAGAGCCCGAATACTACATTTAAGGATCGTAAAACCCTGTTTCCATGGTGGCCATCCTGAATTTCAGACTATACTTTTTAGAAAAAACTTCCAATTGACCCTGAATCTCACATTGAAGGTCAAATATCAAGGTAAATTGTGAACATATTTTTCTTGATGCAGTACTTGCAAACCTTAGGAAAATAATGAGTCAATATACACATGTGTCATGTCATATTGGAGACAATCTCATAAGCTTTTATAATTTTTTGGTTGTCATGGTCACATGAACATGTTCCAATGCTAAAAAGCTGTAAAACTGATATATATTTTTTTTATACGCTAAAAACACAAAGGTCTTTGATCTAGTTTGTTGTAGTTATGAACATCATATTAGTGGGTTTTTTGAATTGATAACCTTTATATTGAGTTTATTTTCGATGTCCTTGAGAATAATTTTCAGGGTCAAATTAGACCAATTGGCAAAAATTTGTGTTTAAGGCATTTGTTTAGCTTTGTATGTGACACACTTCACAGATAAGGCGTCATATTTATCAATTGTATGTATGAATGTGAATTTGTTGACCTTGACCAAGTCAATTGAGACAATAAATTGTCAATAAAAAGAGCATTTTAGGTAAATTAAGAATTTGCTTAGAGTAACATGTGTTGAACAGCACATGTGGGGCCTGATATTTATTGATATTGTACATGATTTTTGTGTGACCTTGACATTCGTTCCAAGGTCAAATGATCCATCAACTTGTTTCAAATGTACATTTGAGGTAAATTCTAACCTTATTCAATAAGAGAAAGCATGACCGTTATTTTTAGTGGATTTGAGCATAATTTCATGGGTTTTTCTACATATGCAGAGAGAATGTGAAGACATTTGCCAAAATCGGTAATGTCAATGGTTGTATAATCAGTAATTTTGATTAAAGCCAATAAGTTTACCGGTGAATGAACACAGTATAAAGATAAGTAACCTAGGCTAGGGACACCCTGTTTCAGAAGTAAATTTGATCTGACATTCAACTTACACCTTAATCCAATTTCAAGTCTATGAAAAGAGTGTTCAGAACAGAGCTGAAAAGAAAACTAATACTTCTACAATTGTAATGTTAAGTGAGTTGTGTGTAAAGGGGAAGTATATAGTCTAATGCCATGGCACTGGTATCAATATTACACATCAAGTCCGTACTTCTATTGCAGGTCTTCTCATGCTAACCATGTTGCAGCTGAAAGCCCTATTTTAGTCTTCCATCTCTGATGAATTTTCATCATGTCATACATTGTTGACACCATTAGTAGCTTTCTTCTACTCAAGAGACTCTATACTTGCTTGATAACTTGGTCTCACAATGGGCTAATCCATTGCAGGAGCTTGCAGGGGTGGACAGTCTGTCTAGATGTCCACAGATCTGCTATCCTTTGATGTTAGAAATAGTTGTATAGGCCATATACCTTCAGGTGGTTACGGTTTGGGTTTCTCATTGAACAGTTCTAAAAGTAAATAGTATCCCCTGTTCACCACAGCCAATGCCAAATAGGGAACCCATATCCAGAGCATTACAAGTAACTTGGCAGCGAGCAGCATTAAGTTGGTTTTCTTTCGATACTGACCTTGCCTTCTGGGCTGGAATGTCAGGTGCCTTTGTATGGTTTTGTATTTGCCTAACGTCTCCCCAGTTACTGCATTAAGTGGTGTACCCATTGGAAATCAACTGGCAAACTTGCCAAGAGAGTCATAATCTTCTTCGGCAAAGGTAGCTCCTGTGACAGCTTAGCTATCTGCATACATCATTTGGATGTAGGTCTACTCTGATATGTTGCCAGGCACTCAAGCTAATTTTCCATGGGTCAGTGGGCAACATGTGTCCTAGAGGATCTTCCATAATGGCCTTGTTGGTTCCCTTGTTGAACTTGCTGCGGTCATACATGGTGTGGTAGTATCAGAGTAGATACTATATGATCCATTAGAGAAAAATAAGAAAGACCATTGGGTACTCAAGAGACAACCCCTCTCTGCCCATCACTGAACTAAAGAGACCCAGGAGGAAAGGACAGAAACAAGGACAGATTTGAGATACTTATGGGTTTAGCCAATAGCTTACTTATTGAAATTGTCACCCTCTCACCTAGATAGTCTAGTATTAAAGAGTCAACATTAGGATGTCTCATACAGCACTGTATTTGTATGGCCACCAATATTGTTCTTTAACTAAACAGATGTCATAATAATGCAGAAATGGTTGCTCAGGGCCTCTTGACTGTCTGACTCACGCCACGTGAAGCGGAGAAGCCAATCCAGGCTGAAGAACAGAAGGCCTAGATCGAACGCTAGAATGTGGTGCAAAACACAGTGGTGAAAGAAGATGAAACAGATATGGCCATAGGTGCACCTGAAGACGCCACCACCACTACATAACTACAACCTCCACCTGTGACCGGTCAGAAGAGGCTGAGATAGATAATAGACCAACCAAGAGATGAGAAAACATAGAACACGCCAGAAGCAATGCCGACTAGTGTTTGACAATGAGGAAATGGGAGAGAGAAAGAGGCAAAAATTGGTTATATGGCTATTGTTATATGGTAGAATAAAGTCTCACTTCCTTGATTGGCCGTTTACTATAAGTTTATTAAGGCGATAATGGCGGTGCAGTTGGTGAGAGATCCGTACATGGGCGGATCTGGCGGATCACTGATTTAGGGTTTCAGACCCTTACTTATAAAGTGGGTTTAGGACCCTTAATCGTGTGATCTCGGGTTCGGGGTTCACTCCGGGTTACATAGTATTACATAATGGTGTGCCCCGATGAACCCTCACCAGCCTGCACGCGCCCAAGAACAGCCAGTGTAGTAGGTAGTGGGCCAATTAAGAAGCGGAGGTGGAAGGCTTGTCGATGTCCGGGACGGCGGAGGGTTCTCTAGGAGGATCTTCAGTGTCGTCGTCTACGGTTTCTTCGGAGTCGGAGGAGGGGGTAAGGGCGGCCCCCGGCAGTTTGATGGCGGCGAAGGCAGTGATGCAAGGCGGCATGTTGTGGAGATAAGTGACGATGACGTCGGATGCCCAGGTTCCTAGGCGTTTGATGTCGGCGATTGGCACCCCTCGTTGATAATAATAAATAGCGCCGCCTCTGCGGTATGCGTGAGTGCGGGCTGCAGGATCCACCAAAGTGAATTTGTGGAGGCTAGCCAGGATTCCTCGCATCTCTGACTGTGTGACAGGGGAGTTGTCAGGCCACAGGAAAAGCGGGGAGTCCATGGGTGCATCGGGGCTGGTCTCCAGGAACGCCTTAAGGTGTAGGCGAGGGCAGTCGAAGCCGTGGGTGGCTGGTACTGCGATGAAGGTAGTCTGGCTGCACTTCTGCAATGTCTTTGACCAGTGCAGTTGGACGTGGATGGCTTCCACGACGAACGTGACATCACTGCGCAACAGCGTGCGGTCTGGCTCGTAGCCGAGTTCCTCCTCGACCGCCAGGTTGGACACCCGGAGGAGGGAGAAGTACGCGAAGGCAACGACGGCGCGGAAGAGCTGGGTGTGGTGTGAGTAGTCGCAGACGTTTAGGACTTCCAGTAGTTGGTCGTGGCTAATGTACGGCTGCGGCTTGAACGCTTCGGTGGGGTTTTTCGTTAGCCCATCCACCCACTCTTGGACCGCGCGATGATTAGGGAAATCGGTGTCCCAGCCTAAGCGACGTACCTGCCCTCGAATCGAACCTAGGTAGTTGAGGGCGGTTGCTGATGACACCCCCTCCTCCAGCTTGTGCTTGAGGAAGGCGAGAAGATGTCGGGGTCGAGCGCGTTTGGTGGAGATGCCCATCTTCGCCAGGAACCGTGTGAATTGCCCCCAGTGTCCTTTGACGTTGGTACGGGTACCGGGCCGTAGGCAAGTCTGGTGGCGTTCGTTGCTTCGGTTCACGAGGTCTTTGAAAGAAGGGCGCGACATGCTGTTAGGAATGAAGGAAGGTTACAGGTGAGCGGGAGGCGAGAGTACTTCCTTGGTAAGTGGGAGGAGTGCAATGCCGGAGTCGACCAGTAGTTGTACTCGATCGGCATAAACTGCTCCAAGATGCGCCCGGGAGAGGGCGTCGGCCGAGGCCGAGAGAGAGACTCCGGGAATGTGTCTAACGTCCAGGTCTATATCGTAAGCAGCTCTAAGGAGCGCGACTTCCCGTGCTATGTCGGCCAGTAAGGGGTCACGAGCTCTGTAAGTATCGAGCGCAGCCCTGGCGGTCATGTTGTCAGTGTGGATGACTACCTTTTTGTGGCAGAGGTTTGGCAACCACAGCCGTAGGGCCAATAAGATGTTGTAGGCCTCTACGAGGTTTATGTGGAGGTTGAGCTCGACAAACCAAGTGGGTAAGGCGAGGGTGTATGCCTGTTGATTGCATAACGCGCCTACTCCGGACAGGCAAGAGTCGACGAATATGTCGACTGTTTGCTTAGCCTGAGGTAGTAAGTGGCGACAGTTGAAGTTGGCGAAGAAATGTCGGATCCACGCCAGGTCCCTTATGGACCCCAGACTGAGAATGACGTGGCCCATAGCGTCGGCGGCTCTGTTGTCTGCGAGTACCGTGTTCAGGAAGGCGCGTGCGACGGGAGTGCACTTGATCGCGTGAAACAGCTGACCAGTGAGACTGTTCATTTCTCCTCTGGTCAGACACCTCGGGTGGCGCAGTAGGTCTTCCACTCTCTCGAGGATTTCTGCTACTTTTGCGGGGCTGATTGCCATGGTTTGGGCTATAGTGTCGTACTCGACACCGATCCAGATTAATTTCTGTGTAGGTGGGAGACACTTTTCAGGCGCCACTGCGAGTCCTAGGGAGTACAAGAGCTTGAGCAGTGACATATAAGTTTGCCAAGCCTTGTCTTCCTCGTCCTCGCAGCCGGCAAAGTCATCCAGAAACACCAGGACTATGGTCTTTAGTAGTCGGTGGATGAACTGGGAGACGGCGGTCGTGGTCATCGCGCAGGCTAAAGCGCCGTTGCGTGACCCGAACTGAACGAACTGGTCTAGCCAGATATCGTCGCCTACCCTGAAGCCCATGAGAGGCCAGTCCCTGGGGTCGGCTGGCAACCAACGGTAAGCCCGGCTAAGATCCACCGAGAAGAGGTAGCAGCCCGGGCCCTTTTCGGCTATTAGCGTGCCCAGGTCGTACATGTCGGGCAGCTGTACTCGACGGGGCGAGCCATTCAAGCATTCTGAGAGAGGAGCTAACGAAAAAGGGCCTTTCATTGCGCCCAGCTTAGCCTCTTTATTAACGTAGGCTAATACGTCGCTGATGTGCGCGGTGGCCGAGGGGTAATTACGCCCCAACTTGGTCGGCGGGGAGTCGCGCTCGTACCCCAGGGGGAACCCGTACCTGAGAAACTTTGCCAGGTCTCGGTCGTGGTGACCCGCCAGCACCTTGTCCCAGAGGGGTAGGTTTAGTTCGCTGGGCACGGTCGCCTTGGCCCCCCCGGTAGTTAGGAGCGTCAACTGCAGCGACGAGCTCGTAGAGCCCCGCATCTACTGGGTAGGTAGCGCTGAAGTTAGGGGAGGGAGTGTGTTGTACTAACGCCCGGTTCGGAGGGTCAACTAAGTGGACTCCTACCTCGGCAGGTGGCGTATAGTATGTGCGCTCTAGGTAAGGTAAGTCGGTAGGAGGTGTGGTGTTCTCCTTGGCGGAGACGGGCTCGCGTCTGGGCATGATGCCTTCCGGGTAATAACCCTGAGGAAATGCATACTGGAGAAATTCCAGCCAGTCAGTCTCTCGCATAGTGAAAATCTTACCTTGTGTATGGTGCTGTGTCACAGAGTGGACTGTGGCAGGGAGTGGCCGTCCGGCTAGATAAAGCGCCCGCTGACGCTCAAGAAAAGGTGTGACCGTTAATTGGGCAAGGGTGTGACCGATAATTGCAATGGTGCAGATAAGTGGGCGGAAGCCCAGGCTAGACTCCACTACCTGAGAAAGCGAGGAAGATAACAGGAGCAATTGGCGCCGTGAAGCTCCAATTGAGTGTGATTTTATGAGGTGTGAAGCGTAGGTGCGATGATAAGGGGGGGATGACAGGTGGACAGATTCAGGCGTGAGAAACTCGACAAGTGGCGTGTAGAAATGAAAATAAAGAAAGAACTAACTAAACATGCAAATTAATAATGTTGTTGGGAGAACTCAGCTAGTTTTCCACGCCATGCTCGACCTTCCTCGAGCAGTCCATTTCCGCGTAGTTATGATGCTTGCGTTCTACCCAGTAGCAATATCAGCAGATATGCTTCACGTGTGCGTTTTCCGGTCCGTGGGTCTTAGCGATGACCGGGCACTCGCCACGTTGGTAAGCCCCGCAGTAGCGGGTGCTCTTCTTTTCCGCCTTCTCAGGTTTCTCGGTCTTGGTGGTCGTGGTCCCCGAACTGGCCTTCGTGTGTCCGAGACTCTGGGGAGGCTGGAAGTGTGCCGGTGTGCTCAGTTCTTCCTTCCGTGTGAAGTAAATCTGGTGGTGGTCGTGCCAGCCGTATCGCCCGTCCTCGATTTGCAGGAGAACAGCCTCCACCGAGCGTCTAGCAGTCTTGTAAGGGTACTTGTCTAGGTCCCGTAGTAGCTGCTCCTGCACATATCTGACATCTCGGGCCTCGATGACGCGGTTTTTCCGCTTGCTGCGGGCAGCCTTGAGGGAGAGTCCCAGGAGGAGTTCCGCGGGGGTGAGTTCCTCCCAAGCAGGCGCATATCCGCCGCGGCGGACCAGGTACTCCTGGGGCCATTTAAACTTTTGGTTTGGGTACCTGCCTCCCACTCTCAGCAGTCCAGATTTGACATACTTCTTGTCGCGTCTCTTCTTGGATTCTTTCTTGTGACGTCGTTGGCTCGACAGTGTGGAGAAAGTCGACTGATCGCTGTCATAGTCGCTTCCGAGTTGGGAGTTGTCATCTGATTCCCCGTTGTCAGAACCGAGGTTGTCGTCATCGGTGTCCTCTATCTGTATGACGGGATTTTTGCGGTTCCCCTTCGCCGGGGTGGTGGCCGCACCCGCACCAGGCTTCTTTTCCAGCCCTCCGAGGCGCGTCTGGATTTCTTGTACAGCCGACAGGAGTGTCTCTTGAAATTCAGCTGCATTCTTGTTCCCAGGCGGGTCAGGCTGTTTGGGTGGAGGTGGCGGCGCTGTCCTGGTGAGGCTACACTTCTTCCCCGTCGTTCCAGCGTGCTTTGTAAGGCATTTGGAACAGTAGCATGTGCTAGTTGCACGAGTCTTCCCATTTCCAGCGGTAGAGGCCATAGTAGTGGGAGAAAATAATAAAAATTATCGGATACGTCCGGACTCTACTGCTGTGCAGATGAAAGTAAAGATTATAGCCTCTGGCTATGCCTGACGATACCTCGGGTGATTACCGAGAGGTGTTAAAGTGTCACATGTTAGCTTTCCTCGCGCGCTTGCTTGGCGCTTCACCTTCGCGTACGCGCTCTACCTGTGTGAGCTCCTCTACCCCACAATACCGTACAATGCCATCTCATTGTATACCTATTTCAACTTGTAAGCAACTAGAAAGTCAGAATGCAGTATCCGGTCGCCATTCTACTGTTAATGTTGGGTGTGGTGTCCGCCAATAAAGTAAGTGTGCAACCATTGACAAATGATGGACATGGTCAGGCTGATCAACCCTTTGTTATGGTTATGAACGACCATGGCTTCGATAAGTTCTTGGAAAAAGAAAAGTACGAATTAAGCCATACCATCAATTATGTTGAACACCATATAACCACTCTCTGGTCAAAAATTGGGGAGTAGGGATTGCAGATGCAGTTTGCACAAATAACCTAGTTTTCATATGCAGAAAATAGGCAGTGAAATTATCAATAAACATCACTCAGTACTTTCCTAGACGCATGCGGATACCGGAGCATCAGGTGAACTATGGAACCGACTGCCTGTCAAGTCCAGACTACCACTTCTCCACGCCTCAGCCCAATATCTGACTTACCTGTGCCAGCGCAGTTATCGTGGCAGGTCACTCTGACAGTTTTTCGTCTCTCAGTTACCTGAGCACTATTTCTGTTTGTCTACCTTGGCCGTGGCCCCACCTGGCCCACCTGACCTGCCCCCTTCACAACTAATTCTGTCGCTAAATTTATTACCTGTCAGTGTCCAGACCTCATGTGTTCCACCCAGAATGTGACAGGAGTTCAGCCGGCTGTCATTCTCAGGTTTTCCAGTAATGAGTCAGGTCATCTTCGCCACACCCTCCCTCCATGAAAACAAAAATTGTGGCACCCTCTTTTTCAAAGCAAATATCGCCAAATTTGGTCAAATAAATTGTCAAAGATACACCGCCGCGCTCTCTTTTAATTTCAGGCTTTTTAAAAAGACATGTGTGGGAGGTGACCTACTTTTATAAAAACCTGCCGCACGGTCCTAGGCCAAAATATTAAAAGCCTGAGAAACCAGGTAAAAGCGCATAAAATGCGCACGGCTGGGTTTTTAAAAACCAATAACATGCATTGCTACAATCTTGAATTGTGTTATATATTATACTTACACGCACATATATATAGCGTGTTGCGAATAAATTCACAAGTATAGTTAATCAATGGTTTATTTGCATCAGAAGAATCAGGCAGTACTTTACAACCATCGAGATTAACACCTGCTTGACAACTCAGTAGTAAA
>JAXGGS010519699.1:0-10960 GCA_035585475.1 Armandia brevis | reverse complement strand
GTTTCCGTAGTGTAGTGGTTATCACGTTCGCCTAACACGCGAAAGGTCCCCGGTTCGAGCCCGGGCGGAAACTAAGTAATCTGCTATTGTAAGATTGTAATGACTCCCGATTTCTTAACTGGCTGTAGAGCCTGACCTGTATGTACCAATCAAAATATACTGTTATGTTAGGTAGACACTGAATTGTTCTTCTTACGATTATTCTTCATTTGACTGACTAAAGACAGCAAGTGACATTTGAATACATACTAGGACGATCAGTTTTATATTAGCTACAACTCATGAAAAGAGTAAGCTATATAAATCTGCAGAGGCATATTTTCAGGGTCAGAGTATTCGACAGGACAGTATTTGAGGCTGCATCCCGTGGGCAAACATATAATGTTACTCTGTTTTCCGCTAACGCCTACTGAAGCGTCCGAATTCAGGACCATGTGGCCAATAAATCATGTCACTCGGTTGAATAAGACGTGAAATGATGCCACTCTGATTTATTCTGCTCTGATCATTGTACAATATCGTTATCAATTAGGATACGTATGGCCATCAAATAATCCAGATCCTGCGTTTTATGCGATATATCTGAGTAGCTGCTGCAACAATTTTCTGTTCCCAAAAAGACTTCCTCCATTCGGTGATTGTGTCTGATCTCAACATTTGATAGGGTTGTGATTCCAAAGAAAGAGTCAAAACTAGTTGCTGTGCTTTAGTTATTAATCATGTGTGTCTCATGTTCTAATGAATTACATGTGAACAGTATTTTGGGATTCATCAATATTGAATATAGACAGAATTATGCTGACCATGAGTGCTGTTGATTCCAACCTCAGACTACCCGAGATCTGTAACGGTTTCGCACATTTAATGTTATACCCAGCCTGCTCTTTTTTGAGTAGAATTTGGCCTCTCCGCCTCTTGTTGTCCCCATGTGACCACTTGATAAGGTGATTTATTGAACCAGAAACCCAGTATATTGCGTTTAGATTAAATCAAATGGTTCCCAGGTCTCCCAGCTTATTTGTTCCCTGGTTATCGTCAGTGTGAAGTGACGTCGGTTGGCGAATATCATCATTGCCATCCGTCATTTTGAGAAAGTTACTGGTCATGGCCTTACAGCGCACTTAAAGTGTCTCTGATTCCACACATGGATTTATATATAGTAACATATTGTGAATACACTAAAAGATGACATCGCCAGCAGTGAATCAGATTTGTAATGTAACTTTTCTACTTTTGTTTTCACCAGAAAGGCCAGATTATCTGTGTGGGATTTCAGGTCAGTTCTGTCCACTTCGTATCGATCTGTGCGGTTCCTGTGACTGATTTATAACAGATCCCTAAGACTGGTTCTCTGCTAGGAATCTAATCTGTGGACTGTGATCTGGGATTATCCAGGCCGCGCATGAGGAGAGGTGCCGGCGTGATCTATCTGATTATTGTTTAATTATCCAAGTATCCACGATGGTTTGTTGGGAACAATATATATACTATACCTGGAAATTAAGTTATATATATGTATATTCCGGGAGTGCATACACACCAATCAATTGTATCCGTTTAATAACCTTGATCAAAATTAAACCACCGGCGGGACTCGAACCCGCAATCCCCGGCTCTCTCCTTGTAAACCCCGGTAACAATAGAGGGTTTACAGGTATATAGGAGGCCGATGCCTTATCCATTGGGCCACGGTGGCTAAGATGACTAATGGTTTTCCGATGACAATAACCATCAATCAGAAATAATCAAGCAGTTTCAATCAGTCGTTCTTATGGCTTCGCTTGTAAGGACAACTTGGTTGATTGTAATTTAGATCCAGTTTGATGATGGCACCATCACCATTGATGGGAAATCAATGAATTTTTTTAGTGATGTTTGAATTTGAGGCCCTTATTAATACAGAGATACAGCAATGACACTTGCTCTGCGTCTTTCCTTTCTGATTTTACATATCTACTTCCGGTTTATGTGCCACGCATGCGCCTCCTGTTCAGCTTGTGAACAAGTAATTAATGACGCGCCTGAACGTGTTGACAGTTGAGGAGGAGGAATTCAGAAACTTCCATCCGAGGATGATGAAGGTCCAGGTTAGATGTGACATACGTCAGAACGAGTGTCTCTGAGCAATGTGTGGACCCACGTTATAATTGAGGTGGAATTAGGTTGGAAACAATGGTGTCTCTAACTAATTCGTCATCATTCCCATGTTTAAAACTGGTATTATGTTTCATAAGTTAATAATTACTACTGAAAAATAGGTCTGATTTGTGTGCGAATTTCTCATCAGGGTGATTTCTGAATTCAAACTCGAATCCAGGGGAAGCTTGTTCGAGTATGCGTGGATATGTTTCTTTTTGATGATTAATTGATGATATATAACATGTATGAATTGATTGTGACGTGATTATGATGGATGCGACATATAATAGATATAGGTTGATGAACAGTATTTAAGAATCTAATTGGTTCATTGTCAGTAAAAAATACTTTTAGCTGAAACACCAAGACTGTGGGTAATTGTTTGTCGTCTGCTTTTTGAAATGAGACGAGAGTCGAAGAATGATCACGAGACTATTTGCCCGCTTAGCACATGAACCTGGAGAGGCCCCCTAAAGTAATAACTTGTGATTGTAAGGCATCATAAAGGATGGAGGTCAAATGATCATTAGTCTTATGAGAATGGGTAGTAGTTGCTAACTTCCTTTCTCGCATCCTGAATTACAAACTTGTTAATCAAGGTTATTGATATTTCAGTGCATTGTTTCATACTTGATTATACTGATGTGTATGCCAGCTGCCAGGTGCTTGGAACGCCCTGTTTACCAGTATTGAGTGATGATTTAAGTCTGAGTTTTCCTCGATCTAGCTGACCAGAGACAAGGTCGCTGATAGTAAATGATTGACACGCCGCTAGCGGTTTATTCTCTGACCCAGGAAACACCAGGAGGGCGCGGGAAAATGAGTATCGTCTGCTCCAGGAAACACCAGGAGACCGCGGGTAAATGATTGTCGTCCGCTCCTGGAAACACCAGGAGAGCGCGGGAAAATGATTGTTGTCTGATCCAGGAAACACCAGGAGAGGGCGGGAAAATGATTGTCCTCTGCTCCAGGAAACACCAGGAGAGGGCGGGAAAATGATTGTTGTCTGCTTCTGGCAGCACCAGGAGAGGGCGGGAAAATTATTGTCGTCTGCTTGTGGAAATACCAGGAGAGGGCGGGAAAATAATTGTTGTCTGATCCAGGAAACACCAGGAGAGCGCGGGAAAATGAGGGTCGTCTGCTCCAGGAAACACCAGGAGAGGGCGGGAAAATGAGTGTCGTCTGATCCAGGAAACACCAGCAGAGCGCGGGTAAATGATTGTCGTCTGATCCAGGAAATGCCAGGAGGGTGCAGGAAAATGAGTGTCGTCTGATCCAGGAAACACCAGGAGAGCGCGGGAAAATGATTGTCGTCTGCTCCAGGAAACACCAGGAGAGCGCGGGAAAATGAGTGTCATCTGATCCAGGAAACACCAGCAGAGCGCGGGTAAATGATTGTCGTCTGATCCAGGAAATACCAGGAGAGTGCGGGAAAATGATTGTCATCTGCTCTTGGAAACACCAGGAGAGCGCGGGTAAATGAATGTTGTCTGATCCAGGAAACACCAGGAGAGCGCGGGAAAATGATTGTCGTCTGCTCCAGGAAACACCTGGAGAGCGCGGGAAAATGATTGTCGTCTGCTCCAGGAAACACCAGGAGAGGGCGGGAAAATGAGGGTCGTCTGATCCAGGAAACACCAGGAGAGCGCAGGAAAATGAGTGTCGTCTGCTCCAGGAAACACCAGGAGAGCACGGGAAAATGATTGTCGTCTGATCCAGGAAACACCAGCAGAATGCGAGTAAATGATTGTCGTCTGATCCAGGAAACACCAGGAGAGGGCGGGAAAATGATTGTCGTCTGATCCAGGAAACACCAGGAGAGCGCAGGTAAATGATTGTTGTCTGATTCTGGAAACACCAGGAGAGCGCGGGTAAATGATTGTCGTCTTATCCAGGAAAAACCAGGAGAACGCGGATAAATGATTGTCGTCTGATCCAGGAAACACCAGGAGGGCGCGGGAAAATGATTGTCGTCTGCTCCAGGAAACACCAGGAGAGGGCGGGAAAATGAGTGTCGTCTACTTCTGGAAACACCAGGAGAGCGCGGGAAAATGAGTGTTTTCTGCTTCTGGAAACACCAGGAGAGGGCGGAAAATGATTGTCGTCTGCTTCTGGCAACACCAGGAGGGCGCGGGAAAATGATTGTCGTCTGCTCCTGGAAACACCAGGAGAGCGCGGGAAAATGAGGGTCATCTGATCCAGGAAACACCAGGAGAGGGCGGGAAAATGATTGTCGTCTGCTCCAGGAAACACCAGGAGAGCGCGGGTAAATGATTGTTGTTTGATCCAGGAAACACCAGGAGAGCGCGGGTAAATGATTGTTGTCTGCTCCAGGAAACACCAGGAGAGCGCGGGAAAATGATTGTCATCTGATCCAGGAAACACCAGGAGGGCGCGGGTAAATGATTGTCGTCTGGTTCTGGAAACACCAGGAGGGCCCGGGTAAATGATTGTCGTCTGCTCCAGGAAACACCAGGAGAGCGCGGGAAAATGAGTGTCGTCTTATCCAGGAAACACCAGGAGAGCGCGGGAAAATGATTGTTGTCTGCTCCAGGAAACACCAGGAGAGCGCGGGAAAATGATTGTCGTCTGTTTCTGGAAACACCAGGAGGGCGCGGGAAAATGATTGTCGTCTGATCCAGGAAACACTAGGAGAGCGCGGGTAAATGAGTGTTGTCTGATCCAGGAAACACCAGGAGAGTGCGGGGAAATGATTGTCGTCTGCTCCTGGAAACACCAGGAGAGTGCGGGAAAATGATTGTCGTCTGCTTCTGGAAACACCAGGAGAGTGCGGGAAAATGATTGTCGTCTGATCCAGGAAACACCAACAGAGCGCGGGTAAATGATTGTCGTCTGATCCAGGAAACACCAGCAGAGCGCGGGAAAATGATTGTCGTCTGCTTCTGGAAACACCAGCAGAGCGCGGGAAAATGATTGTCGTCTGCTTCTGGAAACACCAGCAGAGCGCGGGAAAATGATTGTCGTCTGCTCCAGGAAACACCAGGAGAGTGCGGGAAAATGATTGTTGTCTGCTCCAGGAAATACCAGGAGAGTGCGGGAAAATGATTGTTGTCTGCTCCTGGAAACACCAGGAGAGTGCGGGAAAATGATGGTTGTCTGCTTCTGGCAGCTGGGCTAGGCCCATGAGATTAATTGGGCCATTAGCTCACCCACCTCAGAGGGAGCTTGCAGCGAGAACTAGTGATGGAATTCGTGTTAACTTTGTATTAGGATTAAGAACATTAGCTGAGATAAACTTGGGAGTTTCGGTCTGTGTTAACTGGTCTGGTCGACCAATCAAATACAAATTACTTCGCCTCCGACACTCCACCTCATCATGCGCGAGTCCCAAAGCTCCAGATTGTTTTCCCTGAGGAGCAGACGACAGACGGCAGCTTGTTTCCCGCCACTTGTTTCCCGCGCTTCGCCTGTCGTCTGCTGCCGCCACGAGTCCATTTGGCCAGTTTGTGTCCGCGTCTGTAACATGCAGAATATTTCAACATTAGCCGACATCCTCCCTGCTGCTAGGAGTGGTGTACGCAAATAAAGTAAGTGTAACCCCGTTGACGAATGGCTTACATATTACGAAAACGGACACCGTAGAATTGATTGACGGTTACAGAGGACTATCTGGCCTTGATCTCATGGACCGTTGTCAAATTTGAGCAGGTGATTAATAGGAATCAACAAGATCAGGGTTTTTTTGTGAGGAATTCAGCATACCTGACTTCACTTTAAGGGCTACAGATGAGTGAATGCGAAGGATGAGTTGGATATTTTACCACCTATTCCGTAAAATGCTTTTGTCATAGGCTGATCTAAGAAGGGATTAGTCAAGGCCTATGGTTGTTTTATATTAATATCTCTAATCCTGATTTGATTAATTCATGAAATAATGAAAACGCCGGCAGTTTGGTGGAGAAACATTTACATGTGTGTTTTCTGTGTGTTTCTGCAGAACCGGACCCAAGCTGTCTCAGGTAAGATAGTTCTTCAGGCCAAACATTTCATATTGCTTGCACACTTATACATTTAAAAGTTGGAATACATCATCATAAATGGAACCAATTCGAAATCGTCGACGTGTATCCGCCTTCTTGGTAAGGGGATACCCTAGGGTTGAATGATCTGACTTCCGGTGAGTGATTATACATGCATATCGAATATTTCATATTTTTTCTTTGTCATGTGGTTGCAGAAGCTTTTCCGAGATCGCTCACAAACAAACAGGAGCGACGATTGCTGTGGCTGTTAACGTCGTATCGCATCACACATGAAGGTGGTCCAGTATAAGAGGAGAAAACATTCAGGCAGCTGTTTGAGTCCTTACAGATATTCCAGCGCTTGTATGTTTCAAGTAGGAGACTGCTGACTTATTGAGAGGCGGCCTCTTTAATGTGCATGCAATGTTTTTGCGGGAAGATTTGTGGCGGGAGTGACGGCATGATCATGGTTTATATCTCTCCCATTAGCTCCATATATTAATGACCACAACACTGTGACAATGTGTGAATTCGTGACAATCGTTCTCGTAATTGACTCTTTTACATGTCATCATATTCATATTAGATAACAACGTCGCCACAACAGTACATGGACCATAATCAATATCGATCGACACTGACAGATGGGTTTTTGCTGGTCATATCACTTTTTTAATTTTGTTTTAAAATTGAATTCTTTCAGAGTGTAAATGACCAGAAATCTGAATGTAATCTTTTCTGGCCACCTTTCAGACCTGGCTGGTTTGAGTTTAAATGTTTCCCACCTACTCGATTAAGCAATTTTACTTGGCTGCCTTCTGGAATTCACATCTTGAAAGGGTTCAGGTTTCTTATAGTAACTAAACGGATGTATAACTCAGCAAGGATTTTTCGTCTCATTCAGAAACCGTACTGAACTAAAGATAACTTTAAACCGTTTTTAAATTGATAGATTTTCGAGGAGGAAGAGTAGTTGACGTCAGTAGTCTGATGGCACTTCAGATGAACTACCTCATAAATTGGACTGAGTGAGTTGAGTAAATGAACACTTCATATATTCCCGCGTAAATTTCCCCTCTATATCCGGGTTCCTCCATGAATGAAACACTTAGCCCGGCCATTAACTTTATCCCAGGTGTTTTGTGAATGTGGTACGGGGCCAGGCGGGTGTCTTTATTGATGTGTAGGGGGCCCTGCTGATATGCGACACACGTTAGAGTAACATACGAGCATGGGGAGAGGTGTGGTCGCTGGAAGGTCGTCTGCTTATACAAAAAGGGCGGGAATTATGTAAAACTGTCGTCTGGTCCGAGCTAGAAGGCGGGAATTATGTAAGATGGTGCAAGGCATCAACGTTATTTGTAAAATATGAAGGTCACGATGTGATCGGGATAATTGATGAAGTAAGGGTGAAGCATAAATAAACTGGGGTGGGAGATTAATTGTCTATTTTTTAGAATGTCCTCCCGTTCTACAGTTAATACTGATGAAAAGCTTCCCAATTGCCGTAAATATTGTGTGGAGAATATACAAAGTATCCTGAAAATAATTCATATCACATTTCTCTGTCATCTTCACATAAATCTGACCTAGCAAGGGATCTCCTGACGTCATATCCGGGGGAGAATTCCCACATGTGTTGACCTACTAGACCTTGATAAGAGATGGTATTTGACTGCACTCTTTCTCCCGCTATCTTTCTCATGTAATCCCGATATTCACAAAAGACAATAACTTTCAGATTGGTAAAATAGAATAGATTCCTACACATCCGACTCGAAAGTTGGATTGTGTTTTTTCTGAAACTGCTTTGTTATTATCAACTCGGCTAACTAGGAATTATTCATTATACTGAACTGAGTAAGTATTTGAACAGCGTTGGGTATTTACAGCAATATTCGATGGATCAGATTGCGAATTTTCCCTGAGCTGAGTGGTAATCTGCGGGCCATCTAGTGTCCTGCTTCCTAAGGTGATATTATAGATGTGAAAAAAATTGCATGAAACGACCTCGCCAGGGTTTGGGAAGGAAATGAGCTCATAGCACCAGTGCAGGACGGTCAGTGCGAGGTCAGAGGTTTTCAGTTTTTTTAATTTACTGGGATTCTGAAACTTCAGGGCCGCAGTTCCCGTCTCAGTTTCCTCTGACCCAGGATATTTACATGGTTTGGGTCAGACAGGGAAATCATGTTTTAAAATCAAATATCCCATGACCACGTGTTTGACATGCAGGGAGGGTAGGCCAACCAACAACAGATACAATATACTCCTAACAGCAAAGAATCAGAGAGGTTTCGATGAAGCCGGATTGTCCCATGAAATCTGAATGCAATTTAGAACCGGTTAATAAAGTTGCTACTTTTTTAATAATGCACGTGAATATATAATACTGGACGAAAGAGATTGGAATGATTTATCTAAACTTCAACAACACAGTAAAGTTTCTCTGTCTTGGCTCAGATGTGAAGAAACAGAAGTCGGATTTCACATTTAGAGGTGGCAGTACGTGTCTATCTGACCCGTAACAAATGGCGTCTGAATGACCTTTTATCTAGTACCTTGTATTAATGAATCCTAACATGCAAATGGATAATCGACTTTGTCCGTCCTGTCACAGAACGCGAGAATCCGTTAATTGTCCTCATGTTTCTATAATGAGGTATTTTCAGAAAAAATACTACATTCTGTGTTTGGCTGAAAACCTTTCCGTGCTTTCCGAGTTTTTTGTTAGACACGATTTCATCCTGCAGACGACAGTTTGTAGATGTGGTGTCTAATGGGAAAGCTGCACGCTGAGAATGAAGTAAGCTAAATACTGAACTTTTCTACATGACCTAAATTACAGAATTGCGTGACTCTCCTAGAACAAGGACAAGTTGCTGCTACAGTGAGCGAGCTGGTAGTTTAGACTGACTAACGTAATCCGAACCTTAAACTTGAAGCTTATAAATTATACCTTTGTACATACTGACAAGGCCGCAGCAGTTTGCAGTCATCAACCGAAAAGCTAAAATTACCTTTCGATCAATATGTGATCAAGATCTTCAAATGTGTTTGTTTTCCCTGGATTTAGCTAAACTAATCGGATCGGCCCCTATATTTATCGGCCAGTATTCATGAGAAGAGGGGACAATAAACTTGATCTGCCGGGATATTAGGAGAACATTAGTGAGAAGAACGACTGTGAATCTCCTGTCTGACCTCTGAGTGATGGAGCTGCGTCCTCTGTAGATCACATACTTCCGACACAGCCTCGTTCCTGTCTGTATATCCGGGCATGTATCCTAGTAACGACCAGCGTGCAACGCCGCATCATTTTATTGCGGCCCACAATTCCGCACGGACGTGATATCGATGTGAGATAACACGGTGACCTTGCCCTTTTTACATCATCACACACCGGAGCGTGTACGAGAAAACACCGGGTAAGATTCCTCCACAAGTATTCAGTAATTCTTGATAGAGCGTGACATCCCCTTTCATTGCATCTTTAAAATAGGAAACATTTAGAGTGTAATTTTTAATTTGTAACCGGGACTTTGATCCTTGTAACCCTCATCTGTCTTGGAGGGTGTCACTATATCATATCCGGGTTTTCTGATGTGAAACTGAAGTTTGCCGTCCTACATTTTTATCAGGGCGCATGAAATATTCTGTGATGATTGAGTAGGAGAAATGTCGACATTGATCGTGTCTGTCTCCAGGCCTCGATCTGGGTCAGGGCAGTTCGTCTGGGTCAGAGCAGGTCATCTGGGTCAGAGCAGTTCGTCTGGGTCAGCGCAGTTCATCTGGGTCAGCGCAGTTCATCCGGGTCAGAGCAGTTCGTCTGGGTCAGAGCATGTCATCCGGGTCAGAGCAGGTCATCCGGGTCAGAGCAGTTCGTCTGGGTCAGAGCAGGTCATCTGGGTCAGAGCAGGTCATCTGGGTCAGAGCAGGTCATCCGGGTCAGAGCAGTTCGTCTGGGTCAGAGCATGTCATCTGGGTCAGAGCAGGTCATCCGGGTCAGAGCAGGTCATCCGGGTCAGAGCAGGTCATCCGGGTCAGAGCAGGTCATCTGGGTCAGAGCAGTTCGTCTGGGTCAGAGCAGGTCATCCGGGTCAGAGCAGTTCGTCTGGGTCAGAGCAGTTCGTCTGGGTCAGAGCAGGTCATCCGGGTCAGAGCAGTTCGTCTGGGTCAGAGCAGGTCATCCGGGTCAGAGCAGGTCATCTGGGTCAGAGCAGTTCGTAGAAGCCTGTGACAGTCCACAGTTAAGTGTGTAGATTTGGCTGATCTTAATCCAGAATATTCATCTGATAATTAATAGCTTTACTTGACTAGGAGGTCATGAAATATCACCCTGTTCATAATGAGAGTATTCTGAGCAGCGATGTAGGGAGACCATAGAGGAGAGTGACAGAAGAAAGAACAAGAATATCATAATGACAACACAATTCCAGAGAATCAACCCTTTCCCTGAAGTTGATGTTTTTTTAATTTCATGTTCCTCTGGACCCTGATTAGGTTTGTCGGAGGTTTTATTTTCTTACCATCTTTTTCTGACGTCTTGATCAGGGAAGAATGAAAAATGTGTCTCCTTGATAAAATAAATGAATTCCTGTCGGATGTATTAATTGTCTGCATGTATGAAAGGCAAGATGGCTGCGTTATTGCTCATTCATCAATCAAACCTCTCAAATCCTTCATCACTTCACTGACCTTGTGTGACCTTGCAGTTGTTTAGATGGCGTCTAGGGTGACTTTCCCGACCTGGATCACATGTTGCAAATCCTAGCCGTCCCTTTTCTGCAGGTCACGCATGTCTTCCCCGTTACCTCGTTATTGTCTCCCTTATGACGGCA
>JAXGGS010519588.1:0-10962 GCA_035585475.1 Armandia brevis | reverse complement strand
CAGCATCCGGGTCGTGGAAGAAGACGAGGCAGGGTGATTGGCAGCTGGCCAAGGCAGCATACTAAACACAAGAAAGGAGACAAAGCAAGCGAGCGAGCGGGGAGGAGCCTGGCATGGCTTTTTATCTCAGGCCCATAATTCACTCCCTTGTAAACACTGAGAGAAAGCTGCCGACCAATACGCTGCTGCTCTGTGTGGGCACGACCACAGCTGGTTGGAAAAAGGAAAACCTTGTGTCTCACACTGTGCTGCACAAGTTCGGAGATTTTCAGTGACAGCACAACAAACCCTAACAGTGGAGGCAGGGCAACATCCAACAGGATCACATTAAATTATACCCCTGCATCAGAATGGCCCAGTCGAAGCACAATTCTAAATTCAATTGGAATTCTAAGGCAGGATATAAAAACTAATCTTCACAGATACACTTTTCCAATAACATTCAAGCACTTTCATTGTGAAGTTTCAAACTTTTTCAGCATCACACTTTGGACATAAAAAATTTAATTTCAACACTGCTGCTTAACATGCAGAATATAAGTCAACCTTTATTTCTAATATTATGCATAATAAAGATATCAAATAATAAGAGACTATCATATATATAAAAAACGAGGTAAATTATCTTTACCAAATTGTAAAATGTTAATTTTAATATAATAAAATTTATAAATAAGCACCCCCCCCCCCACACACTTTCTTTACCCCCTTACTTGTTATACATGTACACATATAATAACATGTATAAATAACTCCGCGAGCCATGAACACACATGTACATGTACACATAATATGGTAAATAAAACATGTAACCCCCCCCCCCCCCCTCTTCCCCCTCAAGCCACGCGAACATCACGCTTTAAGTTTGTCTCTTCATCTGTAACCGGGTGAATGCATCTCACAGACTGAAGTTTTCTACACAATTTAACCTGTATACCTGGCGATGTGTACGTATTCACACCTGCCTCTGCCTGAGTGTGGAGAATAGATTAATCACATCTCACATGTACAGGTGAAATGCTGTGAACATCCTCTGTCTGTGTCTCCAGGTCCCTGAACTATCACTCTGCTGTTCATTTGATTTAAACATGTGTTATACCCGGTGTTATATAAAAGGTACAGGCTACGTCGACGACCCGGTCGTCGACGTAGCCCGGAGACTAAACCGACGACTACGTCGACGACCCTCTGATACATATTGATTGGTGGCAATAATACCATTTTTATTCAGGGAAAATTGATATTAAATTATTCGATCGGCGCAGGGTCGGAGCTTTCCGCGAGGGGGGAGGCAGGTGGCGTTGTGATGATCGCCTTAGGGTCGGGGCTTTGCGGGGCAGGCCACCTTGGAGAGGTTTAGGTGATCAGAGTTGAGGCGGGGCTAGCTGGGAGAGGCTAGGTAAAGTCATTGAAGGGATTGGCGCTACTTGATTGAGCAACAAGGTGGTCTCACTGACTCCTAAGATGCCCCAAACCCGCACCGACCATCACACCGACTCCTGCCAACTGTTAACAGTATATCCTAATAAATACAAATATATGTAAACCTCTCAAATATCGTCTATGAAATTAACCCACAATTATTCCGCTTTTGTTTCCATTAGGTAACAATAACCACGGTATAACGCGGCGGTAACCATAGGAACCGTGTTGTCGGACCGGAAGTATGACTGAGATGAAACGAGACGCTGCCACGGTGCCACTTCCGGTTCCACTTCCGGTTCCGGTTCCGAGCCCTGAGAGCTGTGGTAGTAGTAGTTTAAACACGACGACATCGACTGTGAGTTCCGCGGATACACCCCAGAGGGTGCCACCGCTGCTGCTCCCCGGCTCGCCAGGTGGCGCCTCCCTCCCCGGCTCCCCTGGCGGCGAGGCGGAGGACGACGAAGCCCCGCCCACACCGCGTCTCCACGCGCACGAGCTGGCGCTAGGGGGCGGCACCTTCTCCTACCAGCCAATGAGAGACTCGCCCGGCGCGCCTGCGCCCTGGTACCGCAGTCTGCACTTCCGGCTGCGCAGTGGCGCTTCCGGTCAGGCCGGATGTAGCGGGAAGGGAGACTGGGACCCGAAGTTGCTAAGCAGACGCTGGCTTCTTGTCGTCATAGTGGTAGCAGTATTAGTGGTCGTGTTGTGCGTCATGATTCCGTTATTAGTTACGCAGGTCGGGAAGGATGACGTCACAGTTCAAGGTACGTCATAACCACGCAGCCAGTAACCTCCCTTTTTATCGCTCACTTGGCTCAGCATTAACATATCTTACCCCAACATTTGTTTAAACCTTTAATTCTCACTTACAGATCAAACCACGAATTTAACCAGTGTGGATGACGGCAGGAATTCCTGACGCTTCCCGTGGATATGTTATTATTTGTACTTTAACATTAATTTTCGTGGATATGTTATTATTTGTACTTTAATATCGAACTTCGTTGTCGTTACATCGTGTTGTCTCGCCGTACCTGGCTGGGTGTAAAACCATAACAAAATAATACAGCTTTAACTCATAGTGAAGTTAATATATATGAGGATAATTTGTTAATGTTTTAATGTTAATATGATAAAGTGTATGTGCATTACGGGTTGAGTAAAAGTTAGTATCATTGCTAAGGGACCTTACGCGTTTAAACTTAACAAAATCGCATAAACATCTGTGTTAATCGATATCATTGTAGCGATGACGGATATTTGGTTTTTACTGTGACAATGTATGCTGCATTTTATTGACTTATAGTAGCTAGCAAGTTTAAACTCGTACCAACTAGTGTCTTCATTATACAAGTAAATAATTGGTGCACGTACTAAACTGGGGATACAAACAAAGTTAGGGGTCAATGATGTTAACCAATGAACGTGTTATTAGAGTAGCTTGGGCGTACTATTTTCCAAACCGATTCATTGATATGTGTATCACCTAGAAGGGAATATGGACGTATCTGTTGACGACTAATAAACCGTGATATGTTTGGGAGAAAGTCGTTACGTGTTCTTATAAAAGATTACGGTAGACCCGGTGTTCTTTTTCTCGTCAGCGAACTTTCAGCCAGTCTCGCGGTTCAGTTTTTATATTGTACATGTCGTCATCAGCCTTGACCCGGAGGTCACTTCTCGGTAGAGGTCACCTGTCAGCGATCCCCGTCACAAGGACATGTTGACCTTGCCGCTGTAGGGGCGGGATACCTATTTATCGACAACAAACATGCATGATAAAGTCGCAAAATGATTGATGCTCGCACAAGGTTTTCATCATCGGACAAGAAGAGATCGCGATTATGTCCTGAACCGAGTTATTATTATTATTATTATTATCTAAGAGATACAAATGTAGGCCTTCAATTTGTGCAGCAGCCATAAACTGCGATAGTTTACATTATCATGTAACATCGACGTGGGAAGCAACAGATTCATCATAATTATATTAATTGAAATCTAATCAGATCTAAACCTTGTCCTGCCCACGTATATGATACCACGTGGTCCTGTCGGCAGGTTAAACACTGGTCAAATCTACATAATCATGCGTCCTTACACGTTCGTCACCCTAGATTATAGAAGCCCGGGAGATGTTTCAGATTGTAATAATCACCAATCCAGTGGCAGTAATGCTTCTAGATTTAGTAATGTAAAAACAGCGTGAGAATTCCACAATAGGAAAGAATGCTTTGACTAGACAATGATTACGAATTCATGAACAAAAATAACGAAATAAAAGTTAAGTAATTACGTTATGACACGGAATGTTTGAACACGTTAGCTGAATTTTTTCTCTTCCATATTAAATATGAACACAGTTGTGTTCCTGGAGATGAAAGCCAGATGACCAATCCCCTACGAACTGAGAGTTTGAACAGAGAGAATTGCCCTAGTTATATAACAATAATAACAAAAAATATAAATAAATGATGACAACACCGTAAATCATCTATTGAATTAGGGAAATAGACGAATTATAGCGCAGCATACCTGCATATAAATTTACAACTGTTTGAAACGCCGAGGATGACGTCAACATTTAGATTTGTAAACTGCGGAGTATAAGAAATGTTAAACATGTGTAGTTCGGACGGCACAGCCTCCCACGTCTAACTCCGGAGATAAATGATACAATTACGGAGAAATAAGATACAATCAGATAAGAAGAGTCAGGTGATCAGGTTAAGATAATGATTGCTAAGATGACGAGAACATGCAGATGTTTGATCAGTCGCGAGGGGGCGCTGTTGTGTATATAAAGCAGACATCTCCCCCTCACAGCATTCACTGTTCTCAGACAATCTCACACAACAACATGAAGGTCCTTCTCATCATCGCCGCTCTCGTCAGCCTCTCATACGCGTAAGTACTCAATAACATCTTCTAAACTCGCTTATATATATCATACATATAACAATATTCATTCACCTCTCATACGCGTAAGTACTCAATAACATCTTCTAAACTCGCTTATATATATCATAGATATAACAATATTCATTCATCGTTTTATCGTCGGCCTCTCATACGGGTAAGTACAAACACTTCTCCATCAGTTGATGATGATCTTTACAAGCTTCCGCTATCAAATTCATATTTCTGAAGACTTTTATATATATGTTATTAAAGATCAAGGCTTAGTGAATTGAATCAAATCCCTTTGCTTTTATTTGTGTCAAGCGTTGTACTTTTGAATTGATATTATTTAAACGTGTTGACAGCAATACAGCCAAGGACGTAGCTATTGCCTGGGACATGCTGTTTATTCACAGTGATCACGCTTTTAACTTTGATTAATTGACACAAGATTGCAGACTGGGTTGTGTCACATTAAATATTATCTAAAAATAATACATTTTAATAGCCACCTAATAATTATTGTTATATTGTTATTTCATTTAGAGTCAATATATTGGCGGTTTTCGCTTATCTCAGGAAATATGACTCTTTGTATTCAGATTTAACTCATGTCCTCAATTTAATTTTATTACCAGCCAGGACTGCGGCTCGTGCTCCGGAGACAGGGCCACCGCCACCGGATGTAAACTTTTCTGCTACTTGGATGTCGACTCCAGCGGAACCATCGACCGTGCCAACTTCATCGCCGTCTTCAACAGCTGGAACAACGGTAGGTGATCATATAAAATATATAATTATATGTAAAGATATTATTGAAAATAACAAAGTACATATATTTGTCCAGTCAAATTTTAAAACACATATCTTAGATGTATATTGTGTGTACATGTTGATGGATGTAGACTCACTAGGGAGCTTTAAAACATAATTATAAGGATGGAAAATATTTCATGAACCGCAATTGTGAAAATTATATAGACTGTGTAAAATAGGGTTCAACATGTTTATTTTATCTAACACAGTAAAACGTGTATAGTTAAAATAATTCTAACCTTGCTTAGAACAGATTATAAGAATTACATAATTACACTGCATACTACCCCAATATGACCAGATTTATAATAAACATGTTTATATTTGCGCAGGAGCGTCCGTGGGAGCCGACATCTTTGTCCCCGAGGTGATCAGCGAGATCGGATTCTGCCAGAGCGAGGCTGAGCTGATCTTTGGCCTATTTGCCGGAGTCGGAGGATCTGACGAGTCTGTCATTGAGGAGGTTGACATGGTAACCCTGTTCGAGGCTTTCGAACTCCTCACCGGACAAAGTAAGAAAACTAATCTATCTTTATCTTAATTTACCGACCTGAAAATATAAAACTTAGCACATCAAATCTTGAAAATATCCAGTTTTTTTAACAGAAAATTCACTCATCATCTTGATATCCAGTAAAATACAAAATATACCAATCTATAACTAGATACATGCACTACTGAATATACATTTTTAAGTATGTCATGATAGAATTTTAGTAATTTATCATCATCTTCATAGATTTTATTAAATATGATTTATTTTCACAGCCGAGATTGATTACGCTGGATTCTCCGAGCTGTACGGAATCGTAAGTTCCCCGAGATTTTTAATTATAAAAAGCTCTAAAATCCTAAATTCATTGCTACATTTGTACTATTTACACGTTTTTGTATTTGTGTTACTGTTGTATGATAATTCACTGTTTCTATTTCAGCTGTTTGACCTTATCTCTGACCCCAACTGCTCGTAAACTAACGATACCAGACACTGTTTCTGTTACATGTCACATGACCTTGCAGAAATAAAATGTTGAATTACCGAAATATGTACTTCTGGGTTATTGATTTTTTTCTCAAGTGGTTGCCAGTGTTTGATGCATCAATTGGTCTGGTGTGTGTGTACGTACGTATACATCTCTAACAAATAGCGGCACTGTGATGTTATTAGCATTGATATTAATAAGCTACAAACGCCTTCTGCTTACAGGGCTAATAATGATCCTCGAGGGTTTCATTGGTACGGCGTTAATGTTTATAACTTTTAATGACAATTATAGCTTTTAAACTGCTATTTTTGTACTTCCTTTTGCTAACAGATAAACAATATTGGGATTTAGCTCAGATTCGGCTAGCATTTAAACCTCGGTAAAAATAAAGATATATTTAAGTTTTAACGCCACTCGATGTATGTGCTCCTCCATACTTCTTCCATACTACTTATTCGATTACACATCGCAACACAAATGCTACTTCTAGTGGAGTGAATACTACTAAATTTAAATTTGATATTTGTTTAATGACATACTTGTACAAGTTACCAGTTATAAGTCAGATATTATATACATAACATTGATAATTTAAAGAAATTAAAGTAAACGCATACAAAGTATTTTAGATAATGAAATGATAAATCTAGATGAACCAGATTTTGACAAGTAGTTGATGATAACAAATGTATTAGTAGATGTAACAAGCAGATTAGAGTTGGGAGAGATTAATTATAAACAAATAATAAGTGACTATTAGTAGTATAACAAGAATACTGCAATCATCTAGATACAAAGTTAGATCAATAACACAAATAGAATAAACGTTTTTGGGCAATGAAGACAACCGACTCACTGTGCGGCCTTTGCAAGGCACAGCCTTTTGTAGAAAAATAGCAAAATTGTTGATTATTCATGGTGAGCTGTTCTGCGATATTTTGATACAGTTTGTGTGAGTATTGAAGCCATATTAAATTATCAAGTTGTTTCTCAGGCCCCGCCCGTATCGGCCTGTGACCCCCACCCCCTATTTTAATTTGATATATCAAGGGGTAAAAACAACTGCGGCCCCCTATTTAAAAATAACACACAGAAAACTGCCGCCACCGATATATCACTGAAGAAAAAAAAGGAAATTCGAGAGTGTTAAAAAATATCTCCCCAAACACACTCTCGCTCAACACATAGCCCTCAAATATTCTTAAAAACCCCGAAAATTATGCTAAATTCCTCAACAATAGAAATAAAAAGATACCTTCGGCCCCCCTAATTCGAGAACCGAACGCCCCTCCGAATTCCTGGTGAAAAAAAAAGCTGTCGCCCCCTCCTTGGCCAAATAAAGATAAAAATAAAAAATTGACCTACCGCCCGCACTCTACCTCTCAAGCATCACAGTTTGAGAGAGCTTGGTAGTTGTGCTTGAGAGATTATTGGCTCAGTATCTGATGAGGATCACCGGCCGAATTATCCTGAGATGTCCGAGTTGTCTGACAAGACACGTCATGTGGTTTGGGGTCGGGCGGTTAACACTGGACATTAAATTTAATTTTAAGGGAAGATTCCCCTGAGTGTCAGCTGCCATGTAACTCCCGGCTTTTTCGAAAAAAAAGCTAACAAGTGATCGTTACAAAATAAAGGCCAATAACTATTAGTCTAAGAGTGACACTGTTTAGAAAAATATCGAAAAATATCGAAAAATATCGAAAAATATCGAAAAATATCGGAAAATTTCGAAAAATATCGAAAAATATCGAAAAATATTTGTGTGCGTGTCAAAAAACATATTCAAATGAGTTCTTAAAACCTAAGAGATATTCAGCTTTGATCTAAGATGACCAATAATTCAATATAAACTTTTCATAATTTAATGTATTTATTTAAACAGGAATGTATAGAATACAGTTTGATCGTATGCCGTGAATTTGTGATCATCGCTCCAGATTGAGGACAGTTTCACAGTGATGAGGGTGGGTTGATAACGAGATAATGTAGGCTAAGTATGTGAGATAATACAGATGTTAAATATGTATGTCTATGTCTAGGTATTGTACCGTAGGTGTGAGAACTAGCACATGGTGTATCTGTCGAGTGAGGGGCTGTGCTGTATATAAACCTGACATCTCCCTCTCACAGCATTCACTGTTCTCAGACAATCTCACACAACAACATGAAGGTCCTTCTCCTCATCGCTGCCCTCGTCGGTCTCTCATACGCGTGAGTACTCAACAACATCTTCTAAACTCTCTTATATATCATAATTATAACAATATTCATTCACCGTTTTATTAAACTATTCTTCATCACGGATATGCACTTTTGAATATGTACTTTACTTCGCGCTCTTATCATGTTTCTGAGGTATAATTATTGTAAGTATCGTATTACTTTAATGTTAAATGTAAATGTGACTTTAATGTAGCCAATGTTGAGGTTCTAGCTAATAGCAAGATACATGGATTTATTCCGAATTATATCATTTAAAGAAAATGAGTGTTAGCTGCGAATCTGTTAACAGTGACACATTAGAATTCATGATTTCCCATCTAATATTTATTTATTCCAAATACAGCCAGGATTACAAGGATATCGTATAACTATTTGTTATTTATGTACACTAAGGATTGTGGAGCTGTATGATTAATATATAATACATATTTCCAGCCAGGATTGTGGATCCTGTTCCGGAGACAGGGCCACCGCCACCGGATGTAAACTTTTCTGCTACTTGGATGTCGACTCCAGCGGAACCATCGACCGTGCCAACTTCATCGCCGTCTTCAACAGCTGGAACAACGGTAGGTGATCGTATAAAATATATAACAATATATAATCCTCAACAGCTGGAACAACGGTGGGTCATCATATAAAATATATAATTATATAGAAGAACCCCAATGCATTATAGGATATAAAATATTTCAGAGACCCACATTGGGACTATTATCTAGATTATATATCTAACCGGATGTAGAAAATGAGCTGTCCTGCCAACAGAAGTCCCACTCCTCTCCATTTTGACAACATTTAAAATCTAGTTTAGGTTATGATACTCTGCCCCCTCCTCTTCTGTATATGAACACCTTTGTTATATATGTATACATTTTTGTTTATTTCACCAGGAACTGCAGTAGTCACCAGATTTATAATACATATGTTTATATTTGCGCAGGAGCGTCCGTGGGAGCCGACATCTTTGTTCCCGAGGTGATCAGCGAGATCGGATTCTGCCAGAGCGAGGCTGAGCTGATCTTTGGCCTATTTGCCGGAGTCGGAGGATCTGACGAGTCGGTCATTGAGGAGGTTGACATGGTAACCCTGTTCGAGGCTTTCGAGCTTCTCACCGGACAAAGTAAGAACACATTACCAATATTCATATTTCAATACATATCTTGTAAAAATGTAAACACCATCACTCTGTAATTTGATATTCTTACTGTAAAATATGGTTCCTTCTAATAGGAACAGTACAGGTGAAGGTCTCGATTACGTCATTACCATGATACAATTTAGCAATCTTGAGGATCTAAATATTCTTATTATATAATCTTTGTTATCGATCAGTAGCATTGACTTAACTGGATTATTATTCTAATTCACAGCCGAGATTGACTACGCTGGATTCTCCGAGCTGTACGGAATTGTAAGTACACAAGTATTTAATAATAAAATATTATGCACATTCTTATAACATTTCAGTATGACAAGTCTCATTAATATTGTTTTCCCCTCTTTCTTCGCAGCTCTTCGATTTGATCTCAGACCCCAACTGCTCGTAGACCGACAATGTTAACTACTAGTTTTATTCATGTCACAAGATTGTCGTGAATAAATGTAATAAACACTCACTAATCAATTTCTGGGCCTCGCGTTCTTTATACTTTATATGTTTTTCTGCATATATAGCTGAATCAGATTGTATAAATGAGTAACTTAAGATATATATTACTGTTTCTATATGAAGGAAATACCGAAAAATACTATAAAAGAAACACACACCAAAAATCAATTCATTCTGGAAATAGATTGTTTATTTTAAATTCATACAAAAATAATTAATACTGTACAAAGTTAATCCTGGAATGTTCAGACATTAGTTAGAAATGTTTATAAGGAAAATGGCGATGGATATACAGCATGGGCTCATATACAGCATGGGCTCAGAATAAATGTGCTCATAGATCTTAAGCATATAATGAATTGTAATTTTTATGATTTCAGTTGAAATAGATTCCACATAATTAAAAAGTAACATTATGTCGTGTTTAACGATGAAATATTCTGAATAATCCGGGTGGCAACCAAATATGTTAAGCAACGTTTTAACACAATGCATCAAAAGATTAGATATTCATGTACATTAAATATGGCACAGTGTGGTGTGAAATAACATAAATAAATATTTTGCGCCCGACATGTTTTCTAAATCAAGGCAGCCGTTATGTTTCGTGTGTAATACAACCGCTAGGGTTGGCAGTATATGGTTTGATATTTCGAGGTGATGTAAACCGTTCGTTTGCATGTATACTACTTTGACATGCTTGATAAATATACTACTATAACGTGTTGTATATAATGAAGTAGTGATACTACTGCTGATTCAAGTTTCTGGGACAATAAGTGGGTAGGTTAAGCTCCATTTATCCTGTCGATGGTAAAGTGTGCACTGAAAATCGCCAGCGTCCTCCGTCTGAACGTCGTTTATAGTTAATGTGCTCGTCCATTCTGTCTGCTGTCCGTTTGTGTCTGCAGGACTTGTGGGTGTGTACCTGTTATAATATAAAACATCATAGCTATAATCACATGTGATGGTACAGGACTTGTGGGTGTGTACCTG
>JAXGGS010519477.1:0-10962 GCA_035585475.1 Armandia brevis | reverse complement strand
GATACAACCACTAGATTTTAATAGAATTAAGCTAAGGTGTTGCGTAACGTTTGGTCAAAATTTGGGAATGATCGAACTCATAACTGCGGAAATATGATGATGCAAACCCATCAACTCGTGAAAAAAACGTGAAAAACGGCCTAAACAGGCCAATTTCAGACTTAAATCACAAAAAAAAACACTTTCCAGAAGGAAATTAAAAAAAAAAAAAATGCTTTCTGGGCCCTACCCATACGCACATTTCAAAAAAAAATTGGGACAAACGGACTTGTCCTGTACATTTGCGTGAACTATCACGCACTTTTTCACATAATCGAACCGTCTACCATGGATTGGCCGTTTATGTTTGTAGTCTTGTCAAGATGGTCCATGGTGTCCGATTCATGATAACTGCTATATGGTCTATCATCAAGAACTCACCAGAGACTGCCAAAAGTATAATGCTACTCTTGCATCAGTCAATTCAAGACAATTACACACCAGCATAATCAGTAAGATATCCCTTTCACTTTGCTGGAATTCTGATTTAATTTAGAAGCTTTAATATGATTGATCAATCATATACGGGTGAATCGTACAAAGGTTGTAACATTTCAATAGAATATTTGAAGAAAAAGATTCGTTCGTGGCATCGCCAACATGTAGTATTGATATGGACTGGAGGATTTGGGAAGAGCAGGGACAACCAGTCTACAGAATGGTCCTGGACAGATGGCTCTGTATGGGGCAAACACTATGGGGACCAAATGAGCCCAATGGACATCGAACAAGACAAGAAAAGTGTGTTGGAATAATGTTATATCATATGACTTACTTTACAACAAATCGTGTAATTCCAAGGAATCTGCAGTGTGTTCCAAGCCAAGTGAATCCATTTAAGATTTTGTACCCTGCCCAGGGTTATTGAGATGCAAGGGAGCTACCTGTGTCCATGCTATGCATATATGTGATGGGCAGATTAATTGCTCTGTAAATGGTGAAGATGAGCTGTATTGCGCTACTTCAATCTGCATAACTACTTGCCAATGTTTGGGATCATCAGTTTTTTGCAATCTGAATTTCATCCCTCCGATTGATCCGTGGATAGCATTTGTAAATGGTCCATCCAACATAACAGATATGACATTCAATGATGGTACCAATTTATTATATCTAAGTGTGAATCAGGGATCAGTTACTATGATAACTCATAAATCTTTGCCAGCTTAAAAAACGTGTTTCATATCGACATGTCACTAAATAAAATTGGCTATATAGCGCAAGGTTCCTTCGGACATCTAGAACATCTGAGATTTCTGAATTTTGCTGATAACCGATTGCAATCAATTCCGAAGTATTTCTTCCAAGAGATGAAATCCATTGTTGAACTAGATCTTTCTGGTCAAATGCTGACAGATTTTCTTAATTTCAGCAACCTTCTTTTGATAAACATTTCAAACAACGACATGATAAATGTGAATCTTTCTTCAGTTGAGCTGTCAAAAGTAGGCTATAAACTTAAGATGGATTTGAGTGATAATCATATCGTTGAGTTTGATCAGCCTAGTTCTGATGATAACATAGTCATTTACACGTCCGAATCTAGTATGTGTTGCCTTAGGGATAACTTCATATGTAAAAATGTTTCAAATATACTAATTTATGTGTGTCCATCCAGTGGATGGCCACTCATCTATTTGTTATATTTGTTATTTACTGTACTGACTATAATTACAGGACTTATTAAGTCCATCTCACACAATCACACATGGTCTGGCCAATCTGCTAAGGATAAGTTGACAATTTTAATCAGTATTTGTAGTTTAACAATGGAAATATCAGCAGTGTTAAATATTGTGAAAGAGCATGGTCACACAGAGAACAGTGTGCATTACATGTATGGCTTTTGTCATGATGTAATTTACTGTAAATCTCATGTTAATATTCGATGTGTTAGAAGTTATATATAACACATGTGTATCCTGTATGACCCTAGTATTATCAGGATGTGTTATGAAAGGAACACATGGGTGTGATACATGTGCCTAGTTTTTATAGTAATACACTGATGTAATAGCATGCCGGCATCACTCATGACCTGCTGCTTATAATGTTTTATAATCAGAGTCTGGCCAGAGTACATCTAGATAGTCCTGTTTTGTAACAAGAGCCTGCCTATATAAGTGAGTGAGATTCACCCACTGGCAGTCGAGATTGATCTACGGAGAGCTAGAGATGACATCTAGAGATCGAGATCTAGAGCTTAGCAGCGAGATCAGGATGGCTCTAGGCTAGACCAAATTGGTGATAATAAAGGCTACACTGATTTAACACACACTCCTGGACTTGTCATATCTACCATAAAAGCTACTATCACACTTTTAACACAATGCGTGCATAGCAGCTGCTATTCTTCAAACATGTTCGCTATCAGCAATGCCTTGTGTGGCAGCTGTACAAAATTACCATGCACTTTTAGGTATCAAATCTCTAACAAAACTGTCAACACGAATAGGTAGAATAGTATTGGCAGTAGGTATTCTACTTATGTTTATTTGCTTCGTATTTCCGTGTTTCCTATTTCTGTTAGCCGGTGAAAGCATTGCCATGTCTAACAAATGCACATATATTGTTTATCGGCCGAATGTTCCAATTCAAACCGGAATGATTTTATCATGGGCAGGGTTGCTAATTGTTTCAGGCTTACCACCTTGTTTCATTTATGCAATTTATGCTTTTACCAAAAAATCGCATGAAACGCTATCTCGGATTGGTGGCCGAGTAGATCGGGGAAAACAGAAAAGTTTAACTCTCACTCTGGTAAAATCATGTCTCATCTATAATCCCATAATGATAAATTTTCTATGGATGGCAATTGCAAGTGCAGTAGATGATGAAACCACACACATTATCATGATGGTATGTTTGTATGCACCGTATCAAATACGTGCATATCTCATTGTCCACTCAAATTAGAGAGTGGAACTAAAACTGGTATATGTTTTTTTCAAGCCCATGATCAACTGAAGGATATGTTTATCATTAGTATATGTTTAATGCTATCCTGATATATTGACCTTTTTTTATTATTTAGTTTAATTTCTAAATGAATAGAATATCAGTTTGATGCGTTTTTCTACCATAGGTTGGTTTGTATGTAGTTTGACACTGTAACATATTTTGATCTTGTTGCAGCATAACGTATGCATGAGTGCAATTCTGTAATGACTGATAATAAATACATAATAAATTACTCTCTATGCTAGACCATTATCTTATTTAAAAAAGTTTATCTACAGAATTTTAGTGATGTGCATAAAGAGTGATATATGCTGCAATTAGTATGGAGTCGTGACAATATCATATGATGAATTATTGACCATGTAAGTCTATTTATCTTGACAATTGACTATACCATTCAAGTAAATGACGCTTGATGATAAGGTTACCCGTTATATCAGTTGACTTGTGGTGTCTCGTAGCACTATCGTATTATTGTTGCAACTCGATGTTGCCAACAGGTAATGTCATACTTAATCTTTAATTTAGGAAATAATTTTATATGGAATGAAAGCTAATGCTATATCAATATTCAGTTGACGCTTGTCAAATATTTCTACCCCATTTAGTATCTATTGAGCTCTATCAAATGATTGATGGTTTATTTCATATCAAAGTCAAGATATCCATGTTAATGGAGTGTACATACACGTTAAACAATAACAAAGGCAAGCATGAACAAACAATTGATTTTTTGGCCAAAGACATTGCATTTATCCAATACATTACATTATCATACAAATTATACTAAATTATTTTGATACATTTAGTTTCAATCTTGTTCATCAATGGTTATCTATCTGGTATTCTCACTTACTTTTCAATAATCTTGGCATAATAATTATTATTCCCATCCTCACCCTCACACATCCCCATTTATTTGTAATTATTTGCATTAATTTTAATTCATTTTTAAAAATTCTTCTTTATCTTGTATTATTTTACCTCCTATCCCGAAATACATTTTTAAAATATATTCTCATTTTTGTCTATAGTAAAGAATCTTGCTATAACATATTTAATCTTCCTCTAATTAATTTTTATCATAATTAATTATTCATCATCTTTCATCATTCTATAATATCATCAGAATGCCACAAGTGACTGTCAGCCTACACTAAGTGTTAGTAAATTTATTTCTGATGGTTTATATCATATTGAAGTAAAACATATTAATGAGGTTGATGAATCAATGTTGTCTGATGTGACAAATTTTGAGCTTCATTCTTTGCATGGCGGAAATATCGACACCATGGATAACTAGAACTATACTACCCGCCGATTATAAGGATTCATGAATATGAAACGTAGATACATCATTTTACCTCATCTATTGGTATTCCGGTGTGCATCGGATCAAGTGGAAGACTTGTAATACAATATATGACTTTGCCATATGATCTACTCTGGTAAACTGTTCATGATTGCCACCTATTTGATCTAGCTCGCTGATTCAAGGAGTGAAGCCACTTGGCATTTTGATTGCAGCTGTAAACATTTGCAAATGCTTATATCTTAATCGTATTTGCCCATACCTGTTATACACGACCTGGTACAATAATTTAAGGAGTTATCTTAACACTGTTGTCAGGGTAATACGTGTATACGTTACTTTTACTTACATCTGTCCATTTACCCTCCTGACAAGTCGATATTATCTGAATTGTAAATATCTATTTGTGGGGCTTATTCTCAACCCTGGCCATTACTATTCAAGGTATGTGCTCAATGATTATTATAAAGAATATAACGGGTGCCAGTCGCAAGTGTTGGACTTAAATAATATGTGGATAGCAAATAGCTGCCTTAAACCATTATCAGCTTGGCTCAAGTATAGTCGATCCAAAACCCCTTGCATGTCACCACGCCCGATTAGCTAACTAGCATCGTAATGTGTATGTACTAAATTCATACAGGTGATTATTATCACCTGATACGGTCCCACAGTAGAATGACCATCAATAAAGCCTTCCATGCCTCTGCTGGACTCGGATGATCGGTACAATGTTTGGCCTTTCGAAGAGCATGATGTTGTTAGTCAAGGCCTTCTGACTCTTCTTCTTGAAGATCGTCCCGCGGTCGGCAGCATCTCGATGATCCCCAAGGTTGACCTCAGTTCCGTCCATGTACCCCCAGATCTCCCTGTACAACAACAAATGTTTCATTTGGACGTTCCAAGTCATCCAGGTTGATTCCCAGTCGAGATGATTGACCACTTGTCCTGTCTTCTTGGTTTGAAGCTACTCTGCTCGATACTTAACATGTTTCTTGGTAAAGTTCTCGGTTCCATGAATTTCCTGGTAAGGGTGCATAAAATAGTTTCTCAGGCCCGCCCGCATGGGCCTGAGACCCCACCCCCCACACCCCCTTTCTTATTATATTTTAAAAACGTACCTGCCGCACCCTCTTTCTCAGAATTGAAAAAAAAAACCTGCCGCACCCTCCTTCTCAGCTGCCGCCCTCCCGATTTGGAGCGAAAAACACCGAAAAATTGTTAAAAAAAGGCCCCCGCACCCTACTTTAAAAAAACCCCGGCCGCCGGCACCCCTGTTTTATTTGAGAAAAAAACACCTGCCGCACTGTCCCTGACACAAAATGAAACGAAAAAATCCGCTGCGCGATCCCCCTGCTTGACCAAAAAAAGCTTGCGAAACTATTCATTAATTTTACACAGCCTAAACAGTGTCCTATCAAATACCTGGGCCCATAACCTGTTGAAGTTATCTCGGGTAATGTAATAAAACTCCAGGTTATTATACAGAATCTTTATTAAGCATGACTGAAGAAGTTCGGAGGTCTTCGAACGGTGTTACCATACTGTTAAATTCTAGGACCACATGATAGAAATAAGGTGATCTCTGACCAATTACACTAATCCATTAAGAGTACATTTGTCAAGTGAGGATCACTCAGGTGAGACCAGGAGTGGCGTCACTTACATCGCTGTGCGACAACCAAGCTGTGACAAACAACGGCAACTATTGATGTGACATAAACAAAGACACATACCTGTAAACAATAAACATAGTAAAATTGAAGATTAACCTTATTGTTCAACAGAAAGAGGTTGGCTGATTAACTCATTCCTTGTCTTTTTTTTAACCGCCGAATTCTTTCATATTGCTTCCTTTGTATGGAAATAAGTCGGTAAACAAATAATTTTGTAAAACATAACGATTTATTTATAATTTTTCCTGTCAAATCCATTGTATATAGGAAATTTAAGCCCAATTTATTGCCGAATACACTCTTTTAATGTGCCTGAAAGTCGCCCTTGGTTAGAAATTTTTTATGATTACCTATCCCTGTAAGTTCCATAATTTATTTTTTTCTTGACAGAAAACGATGGTGCGGTCGTTTTCCCCCTTTATCCTGAGAAGGAGGGTGCGGCTGGTAATTATTTTTTAAATTGCAATAAAAGGGGAAAATGCAGGGGTCTCAGGCCCATACGGGCTGGCCTGGGGAGCAATTTTATTAACTTTACGAAGCCTTACATACTTAATAACTTAAATGTAGTGGTCATGCTCGGTTCATTATAATTTTAGGATGCATCGCACTAAAATCAAGTGGTATTCTGGTTCGTTCGTATCTGATGAACTATGCTAGTGCAATTTAAATACATTGGCTGTTGAACTATGTCGTGTGACTGAACCGCCACGTATTATGTATGACTCACTGATGGGTGACAGATTGATGTCAGTCCCCTTCCTTCTAGGTGTATCTAAATATGTAGCGAGACTGTACCGCCACGTATTATGTATGACTCATTGATGTGTGACATATTGACGTCAGCCCCCTTCCTTCTAGGCGGATATCTAAATATAGCAACAAACTTTCCAGGAGTTCCTGCTCACGCTTCCACCTGTCACAACATGTGATCAAGTTGTCACCAGTTAAATAGAATACATACGTCACTTTCTCAGCTCATACTTGTGCAGATATAACTGCTGGCAATTTCCTAGTATTTATACTCTATACAATAGCTTGGCAATGCTCTATTGGTGTGGATTATTCCCGGCCCTGGCTTTAACTTTTCGTGGTGAGTCTTCATTGATTACTGTTTAAAATAAAAATGTTATGAATCATTAGTATTTGTTTTTATTAAAAGACAAATAAGGCTTCCTTATCTGATAATTTAATATGCTTTGCTCTAAAATATATTATCCCCGTGCATGGAAACGCGACTAAGTATCTATTTAAAACGTTATTAGGATGTATTTATAAGTGTTGAGAGTCCAAGATATTCTTCCGCATCCTTTATTATATGCGGTCGACGAATGTACAATGTGTTCGGAGGATTCTGCTAACTGGTTAGGTTTCCGGAACATGTGATAGAGATAAGGTTGATCTCTGACAAATTACATTAATCCGCCAGGAGTACATCTGACCGTGTGGGTCACTCAGGTGTGACCACAAGTGGGGTCACTGACATCGCAGTAAGACAACCACGCTGTGACTAACACTGGACAACTGACACGACGTAAACATAAGACACATAAACATGCTAACAATAAACACTGAATTATTGACGAATATCTTTAATGTTCAACAGCATAAATTAATTTGTAGCGAAGGTTGTCCAACGGAATAGTTGGTAAACACAGTATGATGCAGTTTATTAGATATTTCAATAAATGGCAGTTATATCGCTTAAATATTGCAGTTATAAAGTAGGCGTAGATATTAAATAAACCCTTGATGCCTACACTACTATCATTATTATTGTTATCTTGTGTTTCATCTGTTTAAATTGATATATTGTAGGCGGCCTCACACAGATTGTTGTATCACCTGTAAATCAAGCCGCCGTGGTAGGATCAAGAGTGACATTAAACTGCCATGTACCAGACACGGGGAGCCCAACAGTTCTGTGGAACCAGTTCGACGACGCCAGTGACAACATCAAAAGAATAGTATCATTTGGTGAAACCATCCTCAAACAGCCACTCTTCGGAAACTTCAGCATCATATTTGGCATAAACGGCGGCATTGTGTTCTATGACTTACAGATAAATCCGGTACTTATGAACAATGGAGCTCGTTACGAGTGTGAGCATTCAGCAGATTCGTCTAGAGCACAGGCTTATGTCGTCGTGATTGGTAAATTACCACAATGCTGCTTTGCTTATGTAAACATATGGAATTTTTTTAGTTGCCACTAACAAATACATATTTTGTTGAAACAACAGCAAGAAATGTTATTATTTACAGAATCGGACCCTGTATGCTCGGCGAACGCTACACTATCAGACCTGATGGTCGGAGAGACAGTGAGACTGACATGTAAAGTAAGATACAATGTCAAGGGAAACCAGCAGGAACAGGAGGCATTCTCCCCTGTAATGGCTTGGTCAGGACCAGGAGTACCTCCTGCTGAAGATGAATCGGTTATAGGATCTTTCTCCCAGTACTCAGTTAACATTCCACTAGATACAGATACAAACGGGGACACATTTAGCTGCGTTACAAACTTCGTTACACCGACCAATTTGCCAGCATTATCAGCCACTAATGCACCAGCATATGCATATACTTGGAAATCAGATTTGTTCAACGTTCAATGTAAGCACAATAATTTTTTTATGTATACCGGATATCTATATAACAACATTGAGTGTAGATTTGATTAAGTAGTTTTCATATACTGAATTAATTTGCTATTTCAAATGGACAAAACCTAAACTGTTTATTATTGAAACTGCAGATGGACCTCGAAACATTGGCTCAAACCCAAGAGGAGCCTGGTTACCCCCAGGTACAGAAATAACCTGCACTGTCACCGCTAACCCGAACCCTGCATATGAGTGGGTTAGTTTGGGAGATAACACAACAACCACTGGGAACATTTTCACGGTGCCTGGTTATAATGAGGGAGGTAGCAATGAATACCGGATTATATGTAGAGCCAGTAATGAGATCAGAGGGCAAACTTATACCGCAGAAACAAATCCTATCATATTTGACGTAGTGAGTAAGTACTGTGTTCAATCAAAAATATAACAACATACTATTGAATGTAATAAATATGAAAGTGAATTTAATTTTGTCTTCTAAATTTTGTATTAGATTCCCCACTTGGCACTGGAGCTATCATTGGAATAATGACAGTAGTAGTGGCGGTAGTTCTGGTGATCATTATATCCATGATGCTTTACTTACGGTAACGGTTTGATCGTAATTTTAACAAAATGTCCTAATCAATTGCTACTAGACCATAGCTACTGTATGTCTGCATGTTTTCTTTCCCCATAAAAGAACAACATCGGAAAGCGGAAATGATGTGACCAGGGACAATGCTTCTCATAACACACAGTCGAACCCACCAGGTAATGGTAAGGCTGTGTAAAAAAGATAAGCTGAGCCACTTTATATGAACTGGAAAAAACATGAAAACAAATTTATTTCTGATTTGCTTTATTATAGTTTCATTATTACCCTTCATTGGTGCTATGCCTAGGAAGTTCTACAACGGGCTACAGAATAAGATTGACAGAATCTAGCCGACCATCAGCCGTGTTCTGTACTATATATCCAAAGTTTCACCTTTTTTTTATAATTTTCTTTCAGAACATCATTCTACTGAGGAACCATACCAGGAACTTCAATGGACATCCACTATAAGTTGGGAGGAACCGTATCAAGAACTACAAGAACCACCTAGCAGTTTACATTCTCAGGAGGGAAATTATCTTGAACTCATATAATGAATACATTTTACAAAATAATTTAACCTGAGCGTCATATCATCCGACGAAAGCAAGCTTAATAACATTTGATAACTGGCGCATGACATTCTTTATAATAGACCTGTTCGCAGGTGGACAATGTAGGACTGTGAAGTCCTGCAGCTGGCTCCCGAAAAGGGAGACGGGCGTTCTACCTACCATACACTCACCATGGGCGAACCCACCTAGAGCTTAAACTCAATCTCCCCACCAGTAATATGGTCTAATTGTTTTCCACGATGTATTGCTACCTCTTTAACCTTGGTTTTTATTTGATAAATCACTTTTTTCCAAATTAACGAAACATTGCAAGACAAGGCGTACACGACCTCCGAGAAATGAACCCGTCTGGTAGGCTGGAGTGTATCAAGAAATGAAATCTAGCTATCTTCGAACAGGTCTATTAAGTATTGTAAAGTACAAGATTTCTGAAATGCAATCATTCAAAATGTAGTATTCGATCCATATCCATATGTAAGCTTACATGTAAATAATCTCGCAGCATGAACAATGTATTTAGATCCAAAGTATAATAAATGTCACTGTTGAGAGGCTGGTCCTCAATTAATTCCACCATGTGTTTGGTTTCATTATAAGGATCAGGTTAAACTGAAACTCAATAGTGGCTGCATATTATTAATCTTGATGCAATATTTAACTAGGAATTAAGAAACAGTGATATGTCAAACTTGGGTTTTTGAAAGGATGAATACAATTCTTATCGAGAGTTATATGTTAGTCAAATTCAAGGCAACAAAGCAGCTCTTGGTTATCACGGGGATCGCTTTGTGGCGCAACAAGCTGATATGTCACACTACTTGCCAGGCGGGGACCATTGAATATTTGGTGATACAAGCGTATAAACAACTGCGGAATGTCGTTTATATTACAACCTTCTACAGTTTTAACAGAGTAGATATTCACGATTGATGCTATTCAATCATAGAAATCGAGACTTTGTATGCAGCAATAGCTCGCCCCTAAAGCATGAGTTTGCCATTGGAGTATATACGCCTGGGGTTATTCGAGATTAACACACGAAATTCAAGATAATGATTATCTCCATAATCGCAATTGTACATTCATCTAAATATAAGCACCATGCAGGTACACATGTAGACCAGGCACTATTAAAAGCACTAGTTAAATTTGTGTAAGACTATTGATATGCGTTTTTGTAAGGACGTGGTTATATCCT
>JAXGGS010519366.1:0-10962 GCA_035585475.1 Armandia brevis | reverse complement strand
GACTATTTAAGCCAAGACCCCTTTTGCGTGAAAAAAACGAGTCCGGTGAACTTTTTTTTCTTAAATTACATTTTTATTAGAGTTTATGTGGAAGAATTAATATATCAATCTGATAGGGAATTAGTTCCTCTTTCCGATTGATAAGGTTTGCTGATGATTAGAATTGAAAAAAGAGGGGTTTGAACTGGTAGAAACGACTTTTTTTTCACGAGGATTAGCAGAGAGTTAGAAATCTACATTAAATAAAAACCCAGCGAGGCGCAAATATTGCGCTTTTCCAATGGTTTCAACAATTGTACCCAATTCCATGTACAAAGATAGTATGCGTATGCGTATTATAGTCGTTGTGCACAAAGATCCATGAAATCCAAGAATGACGCCAGAGGAGTGAAATTCTGATATGAATTGATTTCATTGTCAGACCTGATAATTCGTGACTGCATTATCAGCTAACATGTATTTGTTGTATAGATATAACGTATGGCCATCCTAGACATATGGTACCAGTGCTATTCTTTCGAATAAGTAAACATTGTTTGTAGTTTTAACGATGAGTTCATCCAGTTAATAATACATGGACGGATTCCAGGTGATTAAACGGAACATTGCCGGAGAAATGCAGGACATGTGTAGTACTATAACTTAATCAGTAAAATATATCAACAAAAGCTGAGAGCAAAATTATATAATAACGAGTTTTATTACATGCCGTGATACATTAATAGTAAGTGCGTATTTAGCCGGGTTTTCCAGCTTTATGGGTTACCTTCATGCGGCCCTCTTGACTACGATTATAAAATGGCTACATGTTCTGTGCGATGCAAGTATTACTCGCAAGTTTCACAATTATAATCAAATGAGCAGACATACCACCCATATTTCAGATTCTGAATATATTGGTCGACAATTGGTAAAGTTATGAGCGATACAAAAATACGGGGCCTCACGACTTTTTAAGCCAGGACCCTTTTTGAGTGAAAAAAAAGAGTTCGGTGAACTTTTTTTGTTAGATTATTTATTTATGCGACTTCATGATAAAGAACAAATATGTCAATCTGATTGAGATTTCGTTGCTTTTCGCTATTGACATGATTCGATTACAATTAAGAATATAAAAAGACGAGTTTGAAGAGGTATAATAACTTGTTGTTGTTAGCGACCAAATAGTCGCAGGGCCCCGGTTACGTAATTACGACGTAATTACGTTGTATTGCGTCATACGTCACAGTAACTTGTGACGTGACAACGTTCATTGATAAAATATGCATGAAGTAAAACCCAGCGATGCGCAATTTTTGCGCTTTTTTCCTGGTTATGATAAGATATTGGCTGCTATATTAAAATCAATGTACATGTATGTAAAACGTTTGATGAACTTTCCACTGTGCGCAAGTTAAGTAATAAAGATTTGATTGGATCAATAATTTACCATGTTTTTTAAATGCGTAATTTATTAATATATAGTTTGTATTTTTTTAGAGGTACCTTGCCTCCGAAACATTTTGAAATTCGCCATACGTTTTAATAATGATAATTTGGCTAAGCATGACGACATGTTGAGTACATCCGTGTAAGTTACCAGTCCGAACGAGGTTCAAGTTTCACACGTCTTCAATAATCAATCATGTTTTACTGATAAAGAGTATTAATTAATGTGTATCCAATTACACTAAGCCGATAGCTCATATTCATATTCGAAGAAATAATACGCATGAGGATGGATTTATATAAGTAATATATCAGTTAGCCGATGGAGGTAAGTGGCGTAAATTATGGATCCATTTGTCTGCTTGAGATTTCCTTTTTCCTGAACCACGTCATATCATGGGAGCTTGTTAACGATGTAATCTTCCCTATGTATAAACAATGTACATGTACACTCATATATTGAGATATAGATAAAGGGGTGATCCTTTGGTACAATACATAGTCCACTACTCGAAATTCTTGACAACTAGCCAAGTAGCCTTTCACCTGTAAAAAACAGGTAATAATCATGTGAGCATAAGCTTAGAGACAGCATTGCTTCGCTATAACTCGGCCGGCAAAGGCAACGCGTATAAATATGGCTGAGGAAGCAGCTTTCTCAGCCGCTTCCAAAGCCGCTTCCGCTTCCGCAGCCGCTAACTTTATTCCTGGGTTTGCCATGAGTAAAGCCTTAGACCTAAAGGAGGATTCTCTATCAACGATACAACAAAAGGAGCTGAAAGCTGCAATGCTTAAGTTTGAAACAGGATTAGAATTCATGAATGCGGATAAGATGGATTTTGCAACGGAAGAATTTAAGGGAGGCAGGAATTTGGCTGAGATTGCTATTGGTATTGTACCGTCAATAGAAGACAAAGTGGAAGCTTATAAGATTGCCATAACATGCGCCCTCTACGAGTACAAATCTGATGCAGAAGCGGCAGCTGTTTATTCCTCACGTATGCTGTGTAAATTTCTATCGCTCGGTGAAATCAAGTCAATGAGAGATGTCGTAGCTAAGGAGGGGTGGAAAAACAAAATCATGGATATGCTTTTTAATGAAAAGAGAGACGAATTACTATTGAAAGTAGAAGACTGCAGTAAGACCGTTCACGATTTCCTGAAGGAATTGTGTTTCGAATGTTCCTGTTCCGGTAACTACACGCAAACCGAACATAAGTTCAGCAATACACGACCGGTTGACAGTGCTTGGTGTAGCTCTTTTTTTCTTGAAAAGAAAACTTATAGTCACTAATTGAGCTTACCTGACTATCTGTAAAAAGTGTACTTCAATTAGATTTGGAAAAAATAGCATTGCGCAATCCGTGCTATTTTTACCTGGATTCCCGGTAGACTTATATACGCAATGAGCTCACTTTATTGCAAATAAAGACCCTCTTACTCGAAGCACATGACTAGCGTTTGCCATTATGTTCCGAATCATTTATATCTTTGCTCGAAGTATCATATCTTTTTATAGATATAGATTCATATTATTTGTAAAAATAAATCTGGGATAATTTCTGGTTATTATATCATGATCTCAGTGGGCGATACCTGTCGACATTCGATCAAAGTCGTGTACCTACTGATGTTTTGAGGATGACACTGAGTATTAATGAGCTACTCAATTTCACGGCACAAGTACCAATCATCTTGCACTTGTGATTAAATTGACGCTTATTAATGATCTAGATCGACATTTAGTTAATTTATTTAGAATTAATCCCTGACAACACGCTACTATGGTCCTTAACATTTGAAAGTATATGCATCAAGCTATCGAACACCGCAGATATTCGATAGTTTGATGTATAAACCAGCTAGTTTGGTCAAGCACTTACGTTCGTACACTGGGCCTCACTACGACAGACGATTACATATGTCGATATACTCATCATTGACTTTAACATGCTGTTATTAGGTACTATAAGCATATACTTGATTTTTTGTATATGATGACTATGTTTTATGCCCTCAAACGTTGCAAAATATATCAGTGAGTACTCTATGTATTATACACTATTGATTTGGGATGGCCGGGTGCTCCATAACGTCGTTATTGATATAAATATCGCATGCCGATGTTCCTGGTCATTTCACACTGCGGGGTACGAACGGGATTCATATGCGGCACTTGAACGCCTAAGATCTTTATCTCATCAATCAATCGTTTGCCTAACCAAATTAGGTTGCACTCATTATCATCAATCAATCCGCCATAGATTCAGTTGGTTGAGATAGAATATAAGCATATGTCTAAGAAGGGTTGCGAGGTTCTTACAGGATTTATATAACAAAATATAGCTGTAGTAGCGGGTTCTATCAGTGTGAGGTAAATGACCTCGGGTGTTACATCTTTTAATGACTAATCATTTACATAATTCGCTACACGATGCTCGGATTATTTAATCGAGGGATATATATACCTGCTCAGTATATCTTGACATTAATGAGCGTTACCTGTCCACATTCGGCCATAGCCTCTTGTTTATGTTTAGACACATATGAGTTTCTAATATGACAAGCACTATACAAACTCCTCTAACGACACAAGTACCACCCATCTTACACTTGTGATGAAATTTATGTTTATTGATGAACTAGATATATACACTTAGCTCATTCATTTAAAATGTATCCTTATGTCCTTGTCTAACAATCCACTCAAGATGCTCATTCAAATTGCTCTTCGCTGAGGCAAGTGCTATCTAGGGTGATTTGTATTGATGTGTCGTCGAGTTGAATAACAAGGTCTAAGCAAGATATACTAATATCGATATTAGGAGAGATTGCTATAGCAATGCCAGATTTATATTCGGTTTTGAAAAGTGACACGCCCCATTATTGTTTTTTCACCTCGACGGTTTTTATCTGTTTATTTTACTTTCGTCTTATTGGTAGAGCGGGTGGCCTTTCTTTCTTTCTTTTCTTTTTAAATTGTGTAGTTCTGGAGGGTAGAAAGCACATTATTTACGTGCTTCTGGTTCTCCGGCATCAATTTCATAGAATTTGTTAGAGTGGGGTTGGGGGGGAAGAGGGGTACTTGGAGACGATGGGAGATGGGGATTATAATTTTAATTTGGGTGCGCACAAAAATGGTGCAGGATGTGGTTTTCTAATTTTTGTAAGTTTCCGACCGTGTAAGCGGCTATTATTTAGTGTTTAGGCTGCATCAAATTATTAATTAGTTTCTCAGGCCCGCCCGCATGGGCCTGAGACCACCCGCACCCCCCATTTTTTGCAATTTAAAAAACCCAAAAAAACCTGCCGCACCCTCCTTTTCAGGAAAAAAAAAACCTGCCGCACTATCGATTTTGAAAAAAAAAAAGGAAAACAGATTCGGTGAGTTCATGGATCTCTAGTATAGAAATCGAAACCGAAAGTGACAGGTCCGAGCTCCCCTCACTCCCCTCTCCCTCCTCTCCCCTCTCTCCCCCCTCTCCAAACACAGACTCACACATTCACACACTCACACACACTCAGGCGCGCACTCAAAGACTCATCTCGGACAGGTCCTAGCTCCCCTCACTCCCCTCTCCCTCCTCTCCCCTCTCTCCCCCCTCTCCAAGCACAGACTCACACATTCACACACTCAGGCGTGCACTTAGAGACTCATCTCGGACAGGTCCAAGCTCTCTCTTTCCCCTCTCTCCCTTCTCTCCCCCCTCACCACACACACAAACGCGCGCAAACACAGACACTCGTCTCTGTTAGGGCCGAGCTCCCCTCCTCACCCAAACATAGACGTACCATATATCAAAAAAAGGGTACCTGCCGCCCCTACGTAAAAACCAAAATAAAAGCCTGCCGCACCCCCTATTTTCCGGAAAAAAAAACAACAACAAAAAACCTGCCGCACCCTGCTCTTGATAAATAATAAAAAAAAACTGCCGCACCGACCCTGGTGAAAAAAAAATTAAATTTTATGCAGCCTAATCATTAATTTTACGCAGCCTTATTCGGAATGGTAAATAAAACCGATATGCGGGGGATTTCTCAGACGTCCGCGTGCATCTGATAAACACTCAATTAAGTTTATTCAGCCACAATAGCAACCAGTAGCCCTTCGCCTCGTTAAAACCTTGCAAACAAAATCCCTAGTACTATTCATCAACCGACTATTGTTTGATTTTCCAGAAACAGAAGCAGTTCGGGAAAAAATTAGACTAAAAGTTTCAACACTAAGGTTCAGCCAGTCACAATCGAAATATTTCCAGGAGGAATTAAAATCCCTCCCAGCTGGCACATGGCAGGAGAAACTGCTAATTCGAAAATACTTCGGAATACGCGATTTCTCCGGGTTATTAGAGTCACTACCTACAATAATGTCATTAAATGAAGACAGCAAGAAACACATCAAGTTCAGCGGAAGACGTCAACATAGGCATGAAGTGACAATATCAACCTTTTCATATAACAAAGGCCATGCAGAAGTCGTCCACTTATTTCTAGCAATGCACAAGCGCGACGAGAGCCTTACCGATTTTATAATTATCTATTACGTTTTGGAGTCAAAGCCAAAGCAAATAATTACGATAAAGAATGCAGTCGAATCGTCATTTCTTGGTTTTGTTAAAGAAATTGTGCCTATTGAAGACACAGAAATATTCGGAGATAAAGAATTCCAGAAACTTAAAGGGCAGCTTGGACTATCTGATTACTTCATGTTCAGGGTACTGAACCTAAAAACGTTTACATTTAACGAGGATATCGATGGTTTTAAACAATTGAAGCAAGATGGCGATAGGGACCACTACCTCCGAGCCAAGGTTCTCAAACAATTTGCAGCGGAAGGTTTGGCAGATGAGAGTAAACTCAAGCTTGTTTAGATAAAAGAATGGATCAAGCCACAGCTTTTGATCATGTCACCCAACAATCCCCGTTGTTGCATAGCAATGCATGTGTATATTAAACATGTTGTAATATTTTACGTGTAATAGAATGCAGATTAATCTGAGGAAAAACAGATGATCAATCTATTCTACTCAGGGGCCTTCAGCGGTTTCTTCTGCTGGCTATTTCTTCTTCTGGAATCTTAGCTTGCTGGTAAAGGAAGAAATGCAGCATTTGTACTGTTGGGAACTTTTTTTCTGATAAAAATTCTGCTGGGAACTTTTTCAAATATTTGGTCTGCTGGGATCTTTTTTAATATCATTTGTTGGGAAAAAAGTCAGCTTGGAGTTGAAACGTATTGTATTTCTTCCGCAATGATTTTTTGATTACTGAGATAATGGGTTTTATTGGATATGTAATTGTTATTCGAATGATTTTAATGTACTGATTCAATAAAAAACCTGATTTTGCCTCATACAAAGTTTCTCTCTTTTGACATCATTCCCAACAAGCCCCATTATTTGGGTACAGATATATAGCATCTTACTGTTAAACAATTATTCAATATTCTTATCGCCTTTTATGTCTGACGACAGAGCAGAGCGGGTCGCAGCAAACAGCATAAATTACTACAACCAGACAGAGGATATATAGGTTTTCAGATCAATCTGACAAATATGTGATATACCCTGAGGAAGTTCTAAACCGTGGGAACCATATGTCAGGTTGATATGTCAAAATCCGAGCACGATAGCCTAAGATAGTATGCGCAAGCATTGAATTGTAATATTCAACCATAATTCTCATTACTAATGGCCACCGGTTGAAGATTTAACTGGAACAATTTATATACAAAATGCTCTACGTCATACCCTCATACGGTTATTGCTACGTTGGATTCTCATACCTGAATAAAAACCCAGCAGTGCACAATCTTTTCGCTATTTGCCTGGTTTTATGAATGCATCCGCAGCTCATTAATAAAAATATCGACTGAATCAGAGAAGACAATATTAGTTACTATATAAACTGATTCATAGTGTAACCATAATATAATGGTCTACTCTGGATCAGTCCTTATATACCACTACAGTCTGCTCTGAATCAATCGTGTATACTACTTCTGTCTGCTCATACACCATCACGACGTACTGGGACGATTTGAATACGTAACAGTCACACGCGCGACATTGTGCAGACATCTACTATATCATAGCACTTAAATAATGCATGGTGGAGGGACTGGTGTGGCCACGGCCCTTCCCTCCACTGATTCCCATCAAACTATTTAACCGTCATCTTTCAACATACATTAATATGGTAATAGATCTTCTCAAATAAATTGTTTGTTACCGTTTGTCCTCTTCCCTGTATGATCTTACAAACCGCGTTGTTTGTTGCGCGCGAGTTAATTTCTCAGCTTGCCTCCGCTATCAGACAAGCCATCCGCGGTTAATAAAAGCTTGGCGATTGATGAAAACGTCCTCGTTTAATGCTTAGTCGATTCTACGGCTGGTTTGCATTTACCCGATACATTCATACTACTGTAGTCTGCTCTGTAAACCACACTACTATGATCATTTATGTGTCAATGTACTACTATGGTCTACTTTATCTATCGGCACCACTATACTACTATGGTTTGCTTAGAGTCGGTGAATATATACTGCTATTAGTATTCGAACCAGTACATTGAAATATAGTATATAAATAGGAGCAGCAGACGGGGACATCCATTGTATTTGTGTTTAACTAGATTAACCGCAGGGTCACTCATCAAAGTGATCACAGGACATACTACTAATGTCAAAGTTAGTAGTATGCATGTGTCTTATTCCGAGCAGCTGACAGTTCTGCACTATGCGTGCCTTTTATTGTGATTAGTGGTAAATTTGGACAGAGAACCTGGATGCTATTCATAATATTTGTATATATTTAGCCAATTTTATAGGTATTAAAGCCTAATATCATTTAGAGCTTCACAACGATGGGGCCCCTAGAGCCGAAATTTCGCGGTTAGAGCACCGGGAATATCAACATGATTCGACATGAATGTTTCTTACCGTTGAAAACGTATCTGACAGTAGTCAATTAATCACTGGTGCCCATGGAGACGACCGGAGATGTAACCCGACGGTTTCTCATGAATGCTGAGTCTGAACTCAGTCTGAACCCCCGCGCGTGAATCTATTACTGAGCACCCGAGAGCTCGAGATCACAGTTAATCACGTGCTTGTTTTTCATACACTCAGACGGTAGACGATGTGATGAGAACAATTGTCAGCACGGTGACATCTGACCTGACTCTCGTCGTTTAGTCCCCTACATATACACTTAGATTTGACAAGGTGTTTAACCCAGAGCTTGTTCTGGCCTCTTGCTCTCTCACCACTTCAGTATAACAGAGTGAGATTAGGTTTACATGTAGCTAGCTGGGATCATACTGATTTAGTCTCTGGTTTATCTGGGTAATACATTAAGCGCTTAAGAAAATAATCGTGGCAAAAATTAAGTTATCCAGATTAGACGACATATATACATGTATTCAACTACGAGGAATTCAGTTGTATAAAAATATGTAATAAGGTATTAACTCTTTTGATGTGTCGAGTGCAATAACTAGGTGAATATGCACGCCTTCCCAAAACGATGTAGTGCACATAAGGAACCATTTAACTAATATCTAAATCTACAAAAATATAAACATTAAATTTTCCTGTCATGCACGTTTGCGCAGATTTCGATTTGAAATAGATATGGGTTCATTATAGGATGATCTAAACCTATCTTCATGTGTAATATCCGCGTAGTACTAAGCTCAATCATCAGAGTACGGTCTCAATCCCACATTGATCTGTTGGTCCAACGCTCGAGGCTTGTGACTTTTTTTAGCCGTTGTTGACCCTAATGATCAATTGTATAGTAGCAGAATATCAGTTTAGCGGAGCCATATTACAAGAATAAACCTCTTATATTAAACGCCGTCATTACGGCACGGGCTGAGTTTTCTTTTGCCTTTTGTCGGTTACGCGAGAAATTCTATTGCACAGCTTACGACAAGTTTTCGTCGATGCCAGCCTAGTAGGATTTATGTAGCGAAAAAAACATTGGACGTATCGGTCCTCCATTTAGCTGTTTATTGATAACGATAGCACTTTCCCAAATTCAAACAGCGCTAATCCATTGATGTAATTATTGCGCGCGGTCGCTGCGCTAAACCTGCGCTGAGAGAGAATGAAAGCTAAGCGGCGGAGAGATCGTGGTATTGAGTTGTTGAGCTGTTGAGGAGTCACGAGTTGCTCGCCGGTGCCTTGTCTCCGTCTCCCCCTGAGGACGATCTAGCTGTCGATGGCGCAGCATCTGCCGCCACCAGCCTCAGCATCTCAGCAGTGAGGGGAGGAGGAGGAAGCGAGCGTTCATCACCACAGATGTGTCGCTGCAGTCTCTGCGCTCTGTTATCTCTGAGCGCCCCGCGGAAAGTGATTAGCTCACCATGAAGATTACGTGAGCAGTGTGGATACTGCCCTGCCCAGCCTCTCAGTGGCTGGATGGTGTTTTTTGTGGTGGTGTTTTTTTAACTTTAGTGTCGTGTGGTGTTGAGTTTGATGTGTGGATTGTGAGCGGGGAGAGCGCGGTGCCAGGAGACAAGGACTCCCCACATCCGACACCTGCGGCCCCCCTCCATCAGAGAAGCATTCGGACCTCGGGCACGCCACAAGTTACCCCGCCTCTCTGCCGAGAGATTCCGTGACTGCCTGCCTTTCTGCCTGCCTTTCTGCCTGCCTTTCTGCCTGCCTCTCTACCTGCCCGTGACGTCTCTCATTGTTGGCGACCACGAGACGTGACAGGCGAAGTTTGCCGGTTTCTGACCCCGGTAAGACTCCCGAGAGACCGCGGGGGGCAGGAGGCCTCCGGACCAGCCGGGAGCTTACCGCCGTGAAGACCGCCGGAGCGTGACCGGGTCACAGGGGCCTGCTAGCTGCCCCCGCCGAGCTCCTCCCGGCATCGGGGCGGCTTACCCCGGTATTACCCGGATCAGCGGACCCGCCGCCTTCAAGGCCTCCGTGATACCGGTTATCCTCGGTCAGATCCTTTAATAGAGCGGTTCTCGGCTTGACACCCTGCCTGGCTGCGTGCCTGACCGGGCCCGGCCTGGATACGCTTCGCTGTCTCCCCAGACAAGTCGCCCTGCTCGCTGATCGACATATGATAACTATCATTGCCGCTCAGATCAGCTCCCGGAATGTAAATGCATCGATTAAAGTTGATATAAACCGGATACGTGCCCGGCTTGACAATTCAGGGATCGACGCTTCCTCGCTTAACCACCGATTCGGGGGCTTGGATAGAATAGTTATCAGTAACAGTGACAGCGAGTCGTTAAGCGCTGCTGATTTCTCGATCTTTAGTGTAGGAGAAACCGGGGGAGCAGAGCGGGGGAGGTAGGAGAGAAAGTCTGCGGCATCCGCAAATATTCCCACCATTTATTGGTGCTGATATTTACCCGAGACACCGGAAGGAGGGGACTTATTGTCTCCTTCAGAGTGTTTATTACCTCCTCCTGCCCCGGCTAGAGAGCTCACACACACACGTGCCCCGCGGAGACCACCGAGAGAGGGGGAGGAGGGGAGGAGGGGATGGATACCCCGGCAGGCCTGG
>JAXGGS010518922.1:0-10963 GCA_035585475.1 Armandia brevis | reverse complement strand
GGAACAAGGATTATGATAAAACATATCGAGGAGGTGTATACGATTGGTTTAGAGCGGAATTCAAGTGGTCTGCAGTCACATCACATAGAGCAAACACTGTTAACTCAGTTTTGATTAGTGTCTCTCTTTTATGTGGATATGCTATTATATTGACTAGGGCCGGATTAAATGCTCGCTTAAGATTTGCGTCACACACTTTTACCTGCTGTAGATTCACCATACCTGCAATGATTCGGTCCATGTGATCGTGTGTAACTTTGCGCCGGGCTCACGACATGAGGGGCAGCTAAATCGAAATTTAAATAGATCAGTCGAAAATTATAATGTTTTACATTGCTATATATGGGTATGTTTAAAATGGATGAAATTGAATTTTGCGTCTTTCACGCCGGTATAATCTGTGTATTCGTGCACATGACAAAACGTCAAGAGATAATGAGGGGCTAGGAGAGTGGAGACGGGCCGGATCGGAGTAACTAAGGGGGCGTTTAAGCTAAAAGGGGGGAGGGTATGTTTGTGCAGCTGATGGTTAGAGTGGTTTATAAACATAAACCACTCGGGGCACAAACAACCCGGCGATTAAGAGAGAATGTCAGGGATCCCGTCAGGTGATCGACAGGTGACCGTCATCACACCCCATGTGACAGGAGCCCAGCCACAATTTTTCAGGCATGACGGTCACACCTGTGGGCTTAGTTAGAGCGACGCGAGAAACGCGCCGCTCCCAGGAGAGAGAAACGCGAGAAGTTCGCCTCTAGTGGGGGCTTTTAGTTAATGGGGCGTAGCAGGTCATGCCATAGTTATGATAAAAACAGTGTAGTTGTGCTGGCTGATCTTTCTAATTTCCCTCTAGGATGAGTTGTAACTAATGACCCGTGATGACATTTCATTTACTAGTTGACTGATTATTCTTTAACACGACAAGAGAGCAGTATCAGCGGAAATCAGTTTTATGAATAAAAGCGTCTGCGGTTCCACATCGTTGGGCAAACACTTGTGATGTTGTACATTGCACACAGCATGCAATTGTTAGTCTCCGCTTGAATATTCACCAACTAACTTCCTTGTTACACATCAATGGTTGGGGTTTAACTCTATCAACGTAAGTTTAATAAGTTGTCCTTTGTCCTCATTTTAAATCGTAGGTTCTTGTAGGACGAATTGTATAAATTTCTCAGAATATTAATGCAATACCAACATTTCAATTTGTGAATATTGTTTGACAGCAACAACAACTGAACGATGGAAGGCTCAACATATTCAGCAGCTAGAGATCGAGAGTACGATTACATAAACCCTGCAGCGCTTGATGATGAACAGGTGAAGGAGACAGTGGCTGGTTATCTGACCTTCTCACCAGGGGGACCAGCTCCCCAACCTGAATCCCCAGCGGCATCAGTTCATGATTATGAGACTACAGATCCTGGTTATGAGATTCCACGTACACAAGATTCTGAGTATGAGACTCTGAATGAAAGGCCACCTTCAACTGTACTCAATTATCAGAGTTTACAGTTATCAGAAGAGAGAAATACTAAAGCAAAATGCTCTAAGAGAAAGCCCGCTAAATTTGCCCTGGCTGTTGCTGTCGCTGTTGTCTTTGCGGGTGCAGGGGTTGGAATTGGTTGGTACTTCAGTACAAATCATAACATAGGTGAGCAAGCATGAATATACTGCGGATGAAAATGATCAATAATGCAATATTTGTAAGATTCGGTGTCTCTAACAGCCCAATTGTGTATACTGAATATACATATGCAGATGACTGTGAGCATTATAAATGAAACATTGTCTAGAAATTCTCATGTTATCTGAGCATATATAGCAATCTTAGCGGTCTAATATGATTGATATGTTGGTATATGTTTTAGTGTGCTCATCCAAGCACATCTAACAATACTGCACAGTGTATATAGAATATAACATGTTGAATATCGCTATTTTATATCTATAAAGTCTGAGTGTAACTCACGCACCGAGCAACCTGCTTGCAGCAATAATCACACCCCCATTATGAATATATAAATATCGCTTCTGTCATTGGAAATATCTGCGGAAACATTCCCCTGGTAATATTGATGATCACATGAACAGTACTGGAGCCAAACCCCCCTCAGATAATAACAACTATGAATGCATAATTGATGTATATCTCATGTTAAGATCGTTTCTTTTAACTTTTAAACCCTCTTCAACAATTTCAGCTATCTTGGTTGCTGTTGTGATTTGAAATTTCCATACGACTCAATGAGCCTTAAATTCTAAACCGGGATAATTGGGATCGAGGTCGATCGCTAATTAATGTTTTTGTACACTTAATAGATGTGAATGAGTGCACCAACGGAGAAGCAGTTTGCCCGTTCCGCAGTGAATGTGTGGATCTTGAGAAAGGTTATACCTGCCAATGTGAACCTGGGTACTTCTTTAGACCCGGGTATATATCCTGTGAGGATATAAACGAGTGTGATCCGCAAAGTGAGAGCCCAGCTAACTGTGATTCCGGCTGCGTCAACACCGTCGGTTCTTTCGAGTGCGTCTGCCTTCCCGGATATGAGTTGAACAACTACACCAACAGATGTGAAGGTGAGTTTGAAAAACCTGTAGGCAAGGGACGGTAATTACAAACAAATAAGCAATTCATCTATCAGGATGCATAAAATTATTAAATAGTATCCAGGCCCGCCGGCATGGGCCTGAGACCCCCCGCATCCCCCCTTCTTCAGAATTAAAATAAAAAAAAACCTGCCGCACCCTTCTCAGCTGCCGCACTCCCGATTTCGTGCAAAAATCGCCCGCACCCTTCTTTTCGAAAAAACGCGGGCGCCCGCACCCCATTCGCAAGCAAAAAAAAGCTTGAGAAGCAAATCATTAATTTTATGCAGCCTCAGGAATGTTTGCTTCTGCTTTTAGTTTCTACTACACCATGTTCCCCTAACACGTTCTATTCTGATTCTGTACAATTCATGGTACCTTCGCAGTTTGTGGTTTCAAATCATGTTTTATCGACAGCCAAACATATTATTCTACTTGTATTGCGGTAATAGCAAATAATGATACTCAATGTTTGTATGTAAGAGTTTGTGTGCCAGAAAATAACAGTTACTGAGTGGTCTAATTGTGATGAAATTGTCTGACCATTAAAGCTGTGAAGAAATGCACCAACGGACAAGGGAGCTGTACAATTGGCATTGAATGTTTGGTGCCTCATGAGGGTTATACCTGCCAATGTAAACCTGGATACGGACCGTACCAGTGTGTCTGCCTGCCCGGATATGAGTTGAACAGAAATACCAACAAATGTGAAGGTCAGTGTGAAAACTGCATCAAACGCAAGCAAGGGTATAACGTACGCACGTACGTGTGATAATGGTGTAAAGTAATCGTTCCAAATTATTGTTTATGATCTGTTGATTATCATTTAGTTATGGATTGAGACACTACGGCAAGCAGACACAATGGACGAGCACATTAACTACAGACGACGTTCAGACGTAGGATGCTGGCGAATTTAAGTCACAATTCCACCACTTGTTCTGCTAAAGTCTTTGGTCATGTACTGAAAACGATATAATAATACACACATAATGTCAGTTTAAGTTAGATCCGGACATTTCATAATGTTATATTTTAAAACTTGACATAATGCTATTCTAAGTTAATATAGAATTTTTCAACTTAAATTATGATAAGTACAAATTATTAAATGTTAAGGATATATGAGCACATGTATCTTGTATTTTTTTATCTTTTCCCACGTTGTATATTCATCGCTATTCTACTGTAAAGATTTCTAACTTATATATATATAATATCTATATATTCCAGAATTAACATTGTACCGTATGAATCTTTATTGTATGAATTTAGAATAAACCATCCATTTCCAGAAAATTATCCTATGAATTTATGAGAATATAAAACTATGTTCAGTAAATGCCACAAAATGCAATGGTAGCATAAACAAAACCTATTTTGAATACACTTACCTGAAATGAAAATAAAAAGCTTGCTTCAGATATCTAGTATGAGCTAAGATGTTCGTTTCAAGAAAGAATGTAATGTCAAGCTTTCCTTAATCAGTTAAATTTAGGAAGTTGAGCTTATTTTAGAACAATGATATCAATGTCGCTTTTGTCATTTGGAAACAGATGAATAGATGCAGGGAAGGCGAATTATTGATTACATATGTGAGGATGCTTTGCATCTAAAAACATTTAAGCATAGATTCTTATTAAATACTCGCTGGCAGACATTGTAATCCCCCATGTATCTATATATAATTTCGCTAAGCGAAAAGTTTTTCTCCCTAAGATTGGGAAAACTGTGAGAAATTAAGATGGGTCCTTAGTCGGCAGAACCAAATCGAATCAGAAAAACTGAGCCCTCGAAGCATAAAAACCTGTTGGTTTTAAAAATTGTAAACTGTTTTGAATAGCTTGGTCCCAGTTTCATGGCTTCATGTTATTTCACAAAACTCAAACTGGCCCACAAGGAAAGCTTTGTGGGAGAATTATTTGCGTTTTATCCTGCCAAATAGGCCTACACTCAGTGGATCCTACGGTAGGTATCAGGGACTTTATGAACACTTTTACTTGTTAATTAAGGATCTTGGTCAGAGTATAGCATGGTGTATCCACACCTGTGTATTACACACTCAGACCTTACCCTGACACACCCATTATTTATATTCTCACTCCATGTAAGCAGAATTTTCAATCATTCAACAACAGACACACCATTGTTATATGCAGACGGGATGTAAAATAGTCAGACAAAGGTGTGTAAAAAACAATGAACTGATGAATTCATATGACAAACCGCTGCCTTTGTGCATGATAATTAATGGTAATTGCTACCCAGGATGTATAGACACAGTGATCCATGATGACATTTCTCACATTGGATGGCTGCACAGGAATAATAATATCAGGTGGGGTAAAAGTTAGGCGTGGGAATAAATGTGCCAGACGTCACACCTCGGTTGGCAAATATGGCTCATATCATGTAATCAATTATCATCAGTTTACAAACAGCACTTGTAATAGACATACATGCAGGCCATCTTTAGTCAACACTTTAGTATTCACCAAGTAACTTCCGTGCTACATACGTTTGACTGAAGATGTACATTTCTTCATGTAAGTACAACTTAATGTTCTCTCGTGTAATTCACAGCTGCATATATATCTCAAATATGATTTTATTTTGCCTATCACTGATTGAGTTGTCTATTATTTTATAGATTTCATCCTGCGATTTATTTTGAACGATGGAAGGCTCCGCATATTCAGAAGTCAGAGATCCAGAGTATGATTACATCAACCCTGCTGAGATTAGTGATGTGCAGAGTAAGGAGTCAGCACCTGGTTATCTGACCTTCTCACCAGGGGGACCAGGACCTAAGTCTGAATCACTAGCAGCATCAGTTCCAGATTATGAGTCTCTGCATACACCTGAATCTGGTTATGAGACCCCACGAGGACCGTATCCTGAGCATAGGACTCCGGGAGGACCATATCCTGAGCATAGGACTCCGGGAGGACCATATCCTGAGCATAGGACTCCGCGAGCACCATATCCTGAGCATAGGACTCCGCGAGAACCATATCCTGAGCATAGGACTCCGCGAGAACCATATCCTGAGCATAGGACTCCGCGAGCACCATATCTTGAATATGAAACACTGCGCGCACCAGATCATAGTTTACAGTTATCAGAAGAAAGAAGTACTGGGGCCACATGCCGCAAGTATAGACCCGTCAAGGTTGCCCTTGCTGTTGCTGTCGCTTTCGCTGTGATGTTAGCAGTGGTTGGAGTTGGATCATACATAGCAACATATCAACTCACGGGTGAGCAAACTTAAACATATTGCGTTTAAAGAAAGAAAATAAAAATTGTCAGATCTAATATCGTGTGCAAAATGTTTAATTGCATGTATTTCATACTTAACCGATTGTTTATGCCAAATGTTTACACTTCTTCATACACGAAATATGACAAATTTCGAGAAATTAATCAGGAATCTAAGCATATTTTATGCATTGATATTTGTGTGCTATTTGTTGACATATCTCAGTAAATGTGTGTGCCACTGGAAACTTCACCTGTGACGCAGGATGTAAATGTGTTGATGAAATAGAAGGATTTTCGTGCACCAATCTGCCGGGGTTTCTGGACAATAACGGAACATGCCCAGGTGAATATCACACTACTCACATGTTATACTACTTAAATAAATAAGGCTGCATCAAATTATTAAATAGTTGCTCAGGCCCGCCGCCATGGGCCTGAGACCATCCGCTCCCCTTTATTTGGATTTTTAAAAAGAACTGTACCTGCTGCACCCTCTGTCTCAGAATTAAAAAATAAAACACCTGCCACACCCACCATCTCAGCTGCCGCACTCCCGATTTCGCGTCAAAAACGCCGATAAATGGTAAAATAATACCTAGGCACCCTACTTTAAGAAAAAAAATAAAAAAAATTGAGAAACTAATCAATTATTTTACACAGACTAACGGAATCACTTACGAAATTTGTACTGTGTGAACACACAGAGAATGTTTACGACACACCTATATCAACCAGCAATGTTGTTTTTCTATAAAAAAAAATTATAAGCTCTGTTTGTGTTATCTAAGCATACTGTTAAAATAACCATTGGCACTATCTGATATCATATCAGACTTATTCCTTCACGATAACCTATAACCTATGACCTATGACCTGTTTAAGACATTGACGAATGTGAAGATCTGGGAGATGCGTGCGCACCTTTCCAGTGCGTGAACAGTCCCGGAAGTTACACATGCGGATGTAAAAAAGGTTACAAGAAAACAGACGAGGGATGTGAAAATGAGTAGTATAGTAAATAGGCACACTACTCCATCTCTGCTTTATATGAACACAGAGCATACACGTTTAAATCTATATGTAACCTGATATCAATTAAATGAAGAGGATTGTTCGAAACGACACCTCACTCAACAACAATAAACGCAAACACCCACCCTAACCAACAAACAGTCTATTTCTGTTTTATAGCTAATTAAAATAAAATTTGTGCACATTACAGCTATGAATGAGTGCACTAAAGGAGAAAACCTCTACTTCTGATATATGGTTGAATAAGAATATTGTTATATCTTTCTGCACATTATAGCTGTGAATGAGTGCACTAACGGAGAAGCTGTGTGTGCTTCCGCCAGTGAATGTGTGGACTCTGAGGACGGTTATACCTGTGTCTGTGATGACCCTGGCTACTTCTATAACCCCGAGTTCATATCGTGTGATGATAAAGACGAGTCTGACCGCAACAGTCCGTATTACGCTAACTGCGAATACGGCTGCGTTAACACTGAGGGTTCCTACCGGTGCATTTGCCCTTACGGATATGAGTGGAACAAATCTAACAACAAATGCGATGGTGAGTGGGAAACACGACGTAATAAAAGCTGCGAATAAAGATCAGCGAATACCAGATAATAAGTGGAAAAGATTATTATTCATTCAATTATTTACAGATATAGATGAGTGTGCCTCCTACCATTGCAAGCAGACCTGCACTAATACGGTGGGGTCATATAAATGTGTGTTACATTGAGGAAATCTACAATTTAAACGAGTTCGCTATTAGCTATTTCTTCGTGAATGACGCGTAATATCACACAGCAGAATGAATGTCGCCAAGAGGAAAACAGAATCTTGATCATTTAACTAATCCAAATTCTGGCTTTTATTTCTATTCTCACGGTAAAACTATACAATAAATAACAAATGTACATGTTAATATTACATTATTCTTCACTGTCATATCTCATTTGCCAATACTAAGCGAAGCTTGAAGTTTACAAAATAACACAAGTAAATAGATATATATGAACGATCTATAGTAAATGAAGAATGTCTTACCAGAAAAATCGTAGCAATATCCTTAAATGGTTGAATAACGGGAAAATATCCAGATAAACATATGAAAAGAGCCGAAGCGAAATATCTTTTTGTTGCTAAATATAGTACAACATGGGGTTCCAAACCATAGGGATCGCTCAGTTACTGCTTGTTCCTTTAAAGAGCGGTTATTATTTGACCAATGATGTTACTTTGCTGATAACTAATTTACTGCGACAAACCGTCTGTGACGAGGGGTTTGTGATGATTAGGGAGGAGTGTATAGGTAAGAGTTCCTCTCCGCTCACACAATAATGTTGTTCTACCATCTTTATGAATTAAACGATGGTGTTACGCGTGGACCAAGAAATACAACTACTTCTTCAAGGTGGTATCAGGGAGCTCGATTCATTCTTCGCGGATGTCAACGCTTTCCAGTACCCATCCGCCACTTCCTTGTAGTTGGCAGGTAGCAGACGTGAATTTCACTGCAAAGGAGCCAGGTTTTACCAGTAGGTACCTGGTGGCCTCTCCCAAGTGACTTTCTAGGGTTTTATCTGGGGTCGTGATGACATGGCTGTTAATTCCTACCGCCATGGAATTTGTCTCAGCCGGCTCCTCGAATCTCACGCCACACCTTGATTAGCTACTGGGCGTTCCCAGAATCTAGCCGCGCTCACAGGGTAGACCCAAGTGATATGTGAGATCCTTTTCGCAGATGGCTGGGCGATCCCCTTTGCAAGCCTTGAGGAGTACCATGGTGCCATCCTGCTCGTCGTAGCCAGAGCAGGAGGAGTTGCTTTTGGTGTTTCCTCCTCTGGTTTCTTGATAGTTTACATTGTATTTATTACAGAAATCCGCTCCTAATATTATTGGGCGGGGGAGATTACGTACTACCACACACCTTTGAGGGGGTAAACCGCTTACTGCGATTACTCCTTTCCCCACAACCACAAGGGCTTTTCCGGTTACTGAATGCGGTTGCACACGCGTAGCTTGCAAGAGGTATACTGTGCGGGCCCAGCTTTGGATCGCATGATATGCCGCGTAGTCCATCAATGAGATTTGGGCTCCCATGTCAATCAATGCCATGAAATCATCCCCCCACGGTAATCCCAAGCATTGGCCCCCCTGTCCTTGTCCAGTGGGGTAGGTGGGACCTCTACTCCCCGGCAGGCCAGTTTAACGGTTTCAGTGCTTGGCAATGTGTAGCGAGATGCCCGTTTGTCTTACAGCGGTAGCACAACCGTTCGCCCTGCTTGTTTTGGTCCGGCATTCCTTCTCTTGGACGTCCTCATTTCTTGGGATCTCCGTTCTTTACGTAGCAAAGATTCTTTCCTCCGGAAGAGGTTACCAAGGCGATGTGTGCCGCATTGATTGCTGCCGCGGCGTCCACCCACATGGATCCCGTGTTGTCAGCAAACAAGTTCCCATGCATTCCCAACATTGACAAGCGCGTCAATACTATTCCCTGCACCCACATCCATGGTGATGGCGGGGACTGCTTCCGACACAGGCGCTGTTCCTTGGAGGTCAACCACTCCTATCTCCATGGGTTCCTCCTGATGGCTTGCTCTACCCAGCCGGTCAAATCGTTCCTGAGCCCCAACCAAACGTACCGCGAACCTCATGGCCACGGCTAAGTTTATGAAGGAGGGGTGTTTGTCCATGATTTTCTTTGTGTAGTGGGTGAGGTAGATGCCCTTTGCTTAGCTGTTGAGCAATATTTTTACAGCTCTGGATCCCTATTTCCATCCGGTTGTTTTGGAATAAGCCATGTCTGCTATCGCTGGGAACCTTTGGTTGTAGTTCTGGATCGTGTCGGAGGCCTGCTAATGGTGGAGTCATATGATCCACTACCTGGGCCCAAGGGGTGTTGTTTGCATTGTCATCATTGGCCCAATCGGCCGGTCGGTATGTAGTGATGAAGTCCTCCAGTTCCTTTCGGAACGCTCCCGACGCCCTTTGTCTCGCGACCTTGATTTTTTTCCGGGCTCACCGAGACCTTCGCAAAGTCCCACCTCATCGATCCACATTCGGATCGCGTCTGCCGCCAATCCATTGCACCTTCTGGTGATTCCTGCGTAGGTTGCTAACAATTTCTGGTCAGAGAGATTTATGGTCTGTTGGTTGATACTTTGGACCAATCGCTCGACACTGTTAATTTTGTTAAACTCATGACCTTTTCTTTAGACAAAAAATGTATCTAACATCTTATGGATATGTTCTATGGTTGTTCATATCAGTTCAAACTTAGAATATCAGACGATTTAGATCCAGGTTCTCAAAATGGTGGATTTTTAAATGAAGATAATTTAAAGAAATCTTTAAATTTGATGTTATTGTAAAAAACTATTAATTTATCAAATTTGTGCTAATATTGATAATCGCACGATGGAGATATCAGATTATTTAGAACCAATAGAGGGGGATTATGAACAGATAAGACTTAGGGATATGGAAGATATACGTGTGGAACAGGATGGTTTACATCCAGTTGATCCTAATTCGCACGAGTATCAACACGCAGAAAACCTGAGGGAGCTACCAGTACCAATTTATCTCACCTTCCCACCAGGGTAACCAGCTCCTGTGATTGAGGGTTCACCAAACTAATCTCATATATATGAGAGTTTACAGAACCAGACACGTGAAGTTGAGAAGAAAGGCGACACAAAACTGAGGTGTACAAATGTCCATGTGGTCCTAGTTACTGTTGCTTTTGTGCTCGTTGCTGGGACAACAGGTGGACTTGGTTGGTATTTTGGATCAAATCAAACGGTGAGTACAAATTCATATGGGTTTATAGGATCAGGTAAATCAAATTAATTCAAATTAAATCAACTTACAGAGAGCAGACACTATGATAGAACCAGCAACGCCAATGGACATTTACAATTACTCTGTTGATAGTGAGTTCATCGTTATAAATAACACTTAGGCCATATAAAATGAATAAGTTGTTTCTCAGGCACCCCCGCATGGGCCTGAGACCCCCCGCCCCCTCTTTTTATTGGGTAAAGCGCGAAAAAATAAAAATAAATACCTGCCGCCCCTAATTTCACAGAAAAAA
>JAXGGS010518811.1:0-10966 GCA_035585475.1 Armandia brevis | reverse complement strand
CCGGCACAATAGCTCCCTGGCATATAGACCGGGGTACAATCACAGCACAGACCGAGAACACTGAAAGCTCCGAGCCTAGATGTTTGTATCTCCCATCACAGCGACATTAAATCTAGCCACGGTAATGCACCAATCATCCCCGCTACTGTGAGCGTCCATTCGGGGAATCTGCCGGCACAAACGATAAAAGCAGCTGGATTCCGGCGCATTTAGGCCGACATTAAGCTCTTACAGGCAGCTGGGGGCCGAGGAAGCTTCAGTTAAACTGCGGAAATGTGCGAGATATTCGCCTAAATAAGCGGTAAAAGCCAGGAATCAGCGTGAATCAGCGAGAATCAGCGAGAATTAGCGAGATTCAGCGAGACTCAGGGAGAAGCGAGAATAGTTCAGAATAAGGAGCTGCGCTTTGACAGTTGGCGGCGCTTTCAGAGCCATCTCCGTGCCGTGGTACAGCAGGAGAGCTACAAGTTCATGATATAGCAGGAGAGAAGGAGATACATGATATAGCAGGAGAGAAGGAGATACATGATATAGCAGGAGAGAAGGAGATACATGATATAACAGCGTAGGTGGCAGTTACATGCTGACAGCGACCGCCCAGATACACAGAGAAGGATAGGCACATATACATGATATAGCAGTCCAGAAGGAGATACATGATATAACAGGACAGAAGCAGATACATGATATAGCAGCAGCGGCCTTGGTGCCAGCCACCCACAGACAGTCACCACTCGCCGCTCACACACACACAGCGACCGATTGAAATCTATGTGGTAGTTGAAGCAGCTTCCGGTAGTGGGCCGCTATTCAATACAACAACAATTTTAGGCAAATCAAGTCACGTACAGGAGATTTACCACCGACTCGGCTGTGTAATGGAAGTTTGTTCTGCTTGGTAACCGGTGGTAGACGAGTACTGGGGGACAGTGACATCAGAATTCTGCACTTTGTCGGATGGTGGACAGTGACATAGGAGTACTGTACTGGGTAGGATGGTAAACAGCAGTAACTTGTACAGGAATACTGTATTGGGGAGGATGTAAACAAGCATCGCTGGAGAGGGATGGATTTACCCCAAAAGCAATTACTCCCGACATCGAGATTTACATCGGCCTGATTGGATCAATCAATTCGGATTAGCATCCCGCGCCATCTTATTCAGACAACTAATCGATTTATTCATTGCGTCTAAGACAACAGAGACTTCAGGTTGTTCGATTGATGACTCGGAAATTAACAAGAACCAGGAAATGTTAGGACAATAATATTGATATTGCTGATCACAAGACGCTCTGCCTTTTATTGCAGTCTCGAGGAAGCTGATTAAATTGTCTGCTACTCGGAAGCTTCGTAGATTTATTGATGTTAAATTAACTATTTCTGTGAACATACGCGAGGTACCGGCTCTCTAATTAACACATTGGGCCTCTGCAATTCATCAACTGACAGCGGCACACAGTCAGAACCTGTGAGGATCTGATAGAAATCCTGCACTAGGTTGGTGAACTAATTAAATTGGATACCGGAGGAATTTCACACTCGCGTCATCATAATTAAGGCATAATTCATTCCCCTGGCCAAGGTTCAAAAACATAATCAACTTGGTGGTCGATGTTAGAAAACATAATCAACTTCAAGTTGGTGGTCGATCTTGGAAAACATAATCAGCCTGGTGGTCGATGTTAGAAAACATAATTAATTCCAGTGGGCAGTGTTAGAAAAATAATTCAGGTGTTCTGTGAGGGAAAGACTCACGTTTTTACCTGTGCAGCTCACAGGTGAGGATACCAGTAACCATGGAGATGCCGAGAATACACACTACCCTGGAATCCTGTGAGGATTTCCTCTCTGACCTGCCTACGTCACAGGGGTCACAGGGTTCACAGGGGTCAATCCTCGGACAGGGAAAACACGTGCATAAACTAGAGAGGTAAAGCTTTCTTATAATCATAAAAAGATTAAATTTGAGCATATCTATGTATAGGTTAGCAGACATGTTTGTGTAACTGTTGCTGTGGGCAGGTAATGTTTTTTATTTGTGTCTAGCTCGTGGGATTACTTGTTGAAACATACATCTTTATAGAGGCACAACGGTAATAACATGGATCAAACAATAGCTCTATATCTTCACAAGTAAAGCAGACTTGAATATTGTGCAACTTCATAGATTGAGATTAACCTATCAGTAAGAATTAGGTTTGTTTAGGACACATGAATATATTGAATATACATACATGTGTACTATATTGCCGCCCTAACCAGATGTGACCTAGCTAACCACTTCGTTTAATAATTATATTCTTCATATACTGTTAATCAGTACACAGAAGTAGTTCTATTTTTGACATACTGCATCTCCGCTTTTGGCAATGATCATATACAATAAGCCGTTATCCGAAGTTCTACAAACGATGCATTACCTGTATCTGTTCGTCGCAAAGCTCGGATGTGTTTACCTGTGAAAGCTATTTGTTTGCATGTGAAAACCTCTGAAGGCAAACACAGCTCTGGGCCAATCAGTGAAACACAGACAGGAAAGAAAGGCAGACATGAATAATATATATCACCCACGTGATTGGCTTCGTTAGAATATCACTGTAAACAAGAAGCTGTCTGGTGTCTCTCTAGGGAATCTTTCTGTTCTCTACAATAAAATCACTTAGTTTACTTTCGAATTTAGGTTTAAATGCCAAGCGTGCTTCCTAAACTATGGAAGGATATCCAGCTTGTCTATGTGTCAGACGTCTAATGCGTTCACTTGTTTCCCAAAAAAACATGAAAGGCTGATTTGGTACATATGTATGATGGTAGTTTTATTAAATTGTTCGAATGTTCGGGACCGATTTGGCTAGACAAATGTTTTCCTATTTCGCTATGTGAAGATTCAACAATCATTAAATGGCCTTGCCAAAGGCTCGATTTATGATACGGCTAGAATCATATCAGTGATTCACCTAAAAACAACAAGTGTAGATACTGGCAAAAAGTGATGCACAGATTCAATCATTTGTTTCTATTTGCGTCCACGAGTCTAGTAGCTTGTTATATCTTATAGCTTGCGATTTAGAATTTTACCTTTTACTGAAGCCAAGATATTTTACTGGATTCGCTTTACAAATATAATCATCAGGTCGGATCCGCTTAAAACTTGTCAGGTGCTTTAATAATCACTGGACTAACCGTCATTTCACATTTTCGCCGTGTTTTCTTGTTTGGTGGATGGAAGAAGAGCATGCCCATGTCTGTTAACCCTATATAGTGTCATGTGAGTGGTCTGTCCGGTACAGCAACTTATAATAGTGGTTTATATCAATGACCTGTGATTCTGAATGAAAATATTCCAGCTGTAAAAAACACACGTTATTCTGTTCACTAAAGATGTAGAAGATAAAAATCAGGACGGATTCGTGATATCAATGCTTCTGCATTGTATCTGAAGTCACGCCCGACTGGATTATATCCAGAACTCTCCTGACATGATATTGAAAACGTGTTGATCTACGCCCTCATATTTATCGCTCATTCCCTAAAAGGCAGCGTCAGTTTTCAGCTGTATATAACAGTTTGTAAATGTCAGGTGCTCAACCCCCAACTTTAATGTCTGAAAACAGACACGCCCCGTCCATCTCTTCCGCTTCCCCTTAAAACATTACTTCATCTTGCTAATATACCTCTCGATAAATCAGCCTATAGTTACTTTGTTCTGTACTATACTACTATTACATTTGCTAGATATATGCTCACTACTTATGTGCTGAATTCGGTCTAGTAGTATGTGTTCGCTTAAATGTAGAGGTTAATTTTGCCATGAAGAAACTCCAAATAGGAGTCACACACTCCTAAGCGGTAAAGCTTCATGGATGTGTGTAAATACGTTATTAATATTGCCCGCACACACCAGCGCCAGCTATATGTAGGATATTAATGTTCTGCCTTCTGGAAATGTCTTGATGTACCCTCGGGGAGTTCCAGGAAAAGTGAGCTTAATTTCCTGACTTTAAACCTCCAACATTTACACCTGTGTAATCAGCATTCAGTACAGGTAGATCCCATGTCAATCAACACGTACCATATCAAATACTCATAGGTAGGCCAACACTGGTGTAATCAATACATCGCAACTGTTACGTTATGTACCGTGATGACTGATGCTAGGATAGGTTACCATGGAAACGAATAAACCACCGTTAATGTGGTTGATCTGCCAGGGGCAAGCGATAAACTGGCAGTAAAATTAACAATAACAGTTACAGTAACAACATCGGTTACATTGCCTGGTTACTGGTTAATTATCAGGAAGTTAGAGGGACAGGTACAGTGACGTCACTAGTGGATTAGTTAGCACTGGATTAGTGGGAGTTGGATTAGTCAGGGAGACGGCTGGGTGCCTCGTGAGGACTGAGTGTGGGTGGCGCGGTTGTTTAGATGAGAAGTACTAGTTTAATGTGTGTAGCGTGTGGGTTACATGTGAGATACGGCACATACAGAGATACAGAATGTGTGTGTGTGGTGCAGGAGTTGCCCAGGGGTGAGTTGAGTAGGTTTAATGTGAGTGGGAGGGGAGTTACAGGAGGGATACAGTGGTTTAAATCTCCCTGACACTTGCAGTTATTGAGGTGCCAAACACAACAGCTTCATTTCCTCTCGTGATTGTGTGAGCTCCAGCTCCATAAATTAGCTACAGAAAGTGATTACCGTCAAACTCGCCCGATTTCACAAAGTGCCACTTCAACGGAGAAGTGTTTGGATTTTGAGGAGTGAATTTTGTCAGTAACCTAGCTTTTTTAGTCAGAATATTAGGAGAGTTCTCGGCTATAGTTGAGTAACGGCGTTTAATGAGTATCTGCTGTTTTGACAAGGTATGTGAAGTTAAGCGGGAAGATGTGAGATATATAAGCTCGAGTTACAGCTGATTAACCAGTGGGGAGAGTTGAGGAGAGGCTGCTGCTACAGAGATTCAGCTTGTCCGACTCTCAGATGGACAGACTAAGATTCAGGCGTGTTATCTGAGATGGACAGACTGGCAGTTAGACGTGTTATCTGAAGTTTGGTTCAGCAGTACCTGACGAGTGTCTGATAACTCGGGTGAACTTAGATGACCTGTAATTCGTGCCCTGGCATATCCCCGCATCACAAGCTGATAAATTCACGGTCCGCTGCTTCACCCAGGGACAACTACCGATAGTTCACCCTTCAGTGCAGCCACCAGGGTTTTAATACACACGTGTACATGTTTACATACTGTAGGGACATACTGTGTTCAAACTTTTACATGAGAATTTCAAGGAAAGAGTGACACTTGGATCTATCAGGTGGTTTTGTGTAGCACATGGTTACCTAAAACGCTCCAGTTTCTCAAGTTGCAGCGTAAAGTTTCAGACAGAACCAGGCGATACGCGGAGTCACTGACTTGTCCTATTCAAACTCTGAAACTTTCTGCGTGATTTATATTGGACGGAAGGAATAACTTTATCAACCTGTGTGATATAGGATACACCTGTAATTTAGGATATACCTGTATGATTGGATTTACCTGTAATTTACAGCAGGATATCGCTGGGATAGATACATGTACATGACACTTGAACAGGTGTAGCGCATTGATTGGATTGTCCGGTTTCATAACACCTGGGCACCTAAATAACGGACTCGTAACCGAGCACTCGAGATAAAATCAATTCCGTCAGATTTTTGGGGAAAGTGATCGAATATCTCGGTGATATCATGTGCTTGCCCATTAAACAGTGACGTGATTTAAAGTGTTACCAGGAGTTACCACCTCAGGACACGTGATACCCCAGTCTCACCTATACCTGTGCTATTCATATGATGCCGATATTTACATAACCACAGCACACATGTTAGTATATCACATGTATAATTCATGTATACATGTAACTCACACTGTCGGACTGTAACTTTATTATCGACATCTGACTCGGGTAACTTAAGTTACATCACATATCGGGCACACCACGGTTTCCCCGGCAACCGACACACCATCCTGTGAACCGGCCCACCTGCCGTCAGACAACTTACCTGGACTTGATTAACTCGTATATACATTGTACCTGGACACACGGGAGACATCTACCTGTGCTAATTAACGTGGGGTTACCTGTGCTCATTAGTGTGATCTACCTGTGCTAATTATAGTGATCTACCTGTGCTAATTACCGTGATCTACCTGTGCTAATTACCCGGTTTACCTGTGACGATGGAAGAGAACACAGGATTACCTGTAACTCGGACACACAGGTATCAAACTGATATTTTACATCATCATGTACTAACTTTCTATGCTGTAACAAATCTCGTGACCATGATACGTATATACAATACATGTGTACGTGTATTAATATATGCCACTTGTGTCACGATCACATTATCCAGTTTTTAGTGCATATAGCTTTTACCATCATGCATTATACATATATTATGATATACGATGTTGCTGTACATCACAGCAGTCATCTCGCTACCTTAAGTTACCGGGTTAAGTGAGAAATGTTAACGTGTACAGGGTCAGGTGAACTCGGTCGGGCGGCTGGTATCTAATGACCAGTATTAATGCGGTAGATAAAACATGTCATTTGTAGTGTCACTCGAGGGTGTAAACCCAGAACTTTGTGGCCCCATGTTATTAAGCAGAGTGGATTGTCTGTTATAGAGACCTCCTCTGCACACCTCAACGGCTGAGCCAGAACGTGTGTGCCAGGGCGAGAGTTGGATTGATATTTCAGGGTATATTAATATGATGAGAAAAGCCATCAGTGAAGCCTTCGCGGCTGCTGTTTTCTACCAGATGTCGAGTGATTACAACTTTAAACCGGTACTGGTACCCATCCATGAATTATTCTGACCATCACCCCAAGAAGTTTCATTTAATTCTGCACCTGGCGCCTGAAATAGTAAGAGGGTTCAAGCATTGTCAATGTATGCGGCAAGAGACCGAGTGTACGGTAGTTTTTGACTAATACAGGACAGCATGTAAAACCTGCATGTAAATCTGTATAAACCATCAGAAGACATGGATATGTGATATGATGCGGCATACCTTCCCTGACGCTGCTGCCGTACTACTGCTCTGATGTGTAAGTAGTACCGAGCGGCGCACACCCAGTACTAGCCGATTTACATACTACTTCATCAGAGCACAGGGGAATATCGTCAAGGCGCATTACTAGGTCCTTTAGGTTTCTAGAGCCAAGATCTCCACCTATAACTTTCACATAGTTTAGGTTCAGCGGGGTCCCGATTGGTTCTTTAAAATCAAAGACACGTGAGGCAAACATGTTTTTATCTTTGATGTCAAACTTCTGTGTCTCCGGAACGAGTCTCTGATCTCATTAAAATCATCCGTCATTGTCAGATTCTCCTGGGTTCTCCGTCAGTTGCCTGTCATAGGGGGATGTGGCGGCCGATTTCCGGATATTAGCTGTTCGGACCGGCAAGGTCCAGACTCTCCTTCCTCTCCCCTCCTTCCTCTGTGGGCGCGTCATACTGGAAGTATCTAAATCAAAGATCAGCACATCGGAACTCTGCACATTATTCCGGGGGACTGTCATTATTAAAATCGAAGACACGTCATACAAACTTGTTTTCGTCTTAAGGCAAAGGTTTATCGACGTGACGCCATTGAGTCTCTGATCTCTTTAAATCACCCGCCATTGCCGGGTTCTCCCGGGTCCTCATCTGATAGATCAATCACTTTCTGATTGGACGAAATTGTCCCGCTTCTTCAAACCCCCCGCGGGACGTTGTCACAGAAACCTCTCCCGTTGCTAGGCGTGTAACCCGTGGCAACCACCTCTAGTGCCTGACAACGTTATTACAAGGCCGGGTCTCTTCCAGTGGTATGAAATAAACGAGCCGGGTCAAACAGTGATCATCGCTCACAGTAAAGTAAAAAGGCGGGAAAAACTGGGCGCATTCGTCTGTGATCGTCTGCTGTGGGCGCGGGAAAGCGAGAAACGGCGGGAAAACTGATGCATGAAGATCACGCGGGAGACGTAATGCGGGATTGTCGTCTGGTGATAATTGAGCTATCAATCCTGATGTCTGTTTGAGGAGAAGGAGAGCGGAGCGGCAGAACAGGAATAAAACACTCCTTTATCTCGGGGATTTGCTGCGGGATTCCTGCGGTAATGGCTGATAGCCCGAGAACTCCCACTCCTGAGGGAGTGATCCTCAAACATAATCAACTTGAGCAAACTGTTCCAAGTGCGGCGTGAATAAGTCATCAATACCGGCAATTACCAGCAAATAATGGAGGCTCTGTCTTTAATTACATGGAGAAGATGATTGGGATATTTTACTGAGTAAATAAAGACATGTTCTGAGACGATTATCTCTTGTAAAAGCCTGAGCTGAGTAAATAAGGGGAGAGGTAATGGACTATTTCTAGTGGTGGCTGGTAACATAGGGCGTTATAGGGGCTATACTTACTCAGGCCTGTATAAATAAGGGTTCGTGCATGTTTAGGGGCGTATATTGGGTATAGAGGTAGCGTTATTTTACTCTGTTCGAACGATGGTTGGGGTCTGAATTATATTAATATATGTCTATATAGGGGTGTGCTGATAATCAGGCTCTTCCCGGATAATTCAATAGTTGTTGTCATTAAGGGCTGAAGTATACATTGGTCCCACTATACAGGGCTGCACTTTATAGGGCTGCATTTTTATAGGGTTGTATCTATATGTTTGTAAATATCAATAGTTACACTTAGCTACATGAAACGGATACATTCGAAGGGTGCCAGCTCATATTGAGCATTATTGTATTACTCAGTGAGTCTTCTATTCTGCTCCTAAATTGTCACTATTACATATTTCCTTATTCCTATCATAGTCATCAGAAAAAAAAGTTGCTTCTCCGTTCCAACCAACAATACTTGATCGAGAGAAAACAGAAGCTTCGCATGAGAAAAAAAAGGGGGAATAGATTGGCATTGCAATTTAGTAAGAACTTCTTCGAACGGGATAAAGTCATGGAAACCATTTAATCATCCATGTACTTGTGTCGGTATCGATCGATGTGAAATTTCAGCCACAGAAGCCGAATCACCTAAATAAATGTCAGAACTGAGAAGTCGATATTAATGCCTCTCTTGTGTCATCAACCCGGGTCACCCCACATTTCATCATTGTTACTTTCTGTCGTCTTGTCACCCGGTGTCTCTGTCGTAAATAGCTGTTTTATCTGGTTACCATGGGAACCATTGTCACGGAGATGACATATTTATCGGTTTATGGCTGAGAATCCACCCAGCCACCCACTGAGCGAGCAATAATCACTCGTCAATACTCCCCAGTGACAAGGTAACCAATGTTAGGAACTGAGGTACAATATAACTGAGTGTAATCTAGACACTTTCTATTTCATAAAGAAAACGCAAACAATTATTATAAGAGGGGAGGAGTTTACACAACTATAAAAGACAAACAATTGTTTGTTCAGATTGCGATTGATTCCTGATACTAATCTTAATTTCATGTTTACCTGAAGAGTGAAAGAGGCATCGGTTTGGGGTGTTGTGGATTTTATTATTTCCTGTGATGTAATTCATATTGTGACTCTTACATAATGAGCCGTAACCCCCTATTAAAGTCGGCTTATACATTGCGCGTATAATCCAGGTTTGTTTATCTAATTAGGCATCGCCTGATTACTTTCTCAGATGAGAAAACATTTGTAGTCTGGGACAGAAGAAACACTGACTTGTGGTCTGCATAGTTATGCTGGTCGTGTTGTGATTGCGCCGGGTTGTCCCGGGGATGGGGAGAGCGCCTGTCGCTACTGTTTGCAGTGCGGATGATTTATCGGGACTATTCAGGGAGCTCCACATCTCAGATCACTTATTTGTTACACGAAACGCGGGAGAAATTAATCCGATTCTCTGTCACAAACACCTCACAATAATCCGCTTGTGATGAAGTATCCATGGTGATTAGATTGTAACTGAAGTGGGGACTGATATAAAATATCATCCCTCTAATATCCCAGTTCTTACAGTTACGTTTATTTATAGTAACACTGATTTATAATGTCACAGAGAAAGATGAATGAATAGATATTTGATAAGAGATGAGGGAAACTTCTGCCAATCCAATCATTGCTTTTGTCATTGGCGCATTGTTTTAGATGTTGACAATGTTTTATAATTGATTCACGAATTATGCACACTATCGTTCATTTATCGACAATAATTCCTCCTGCGTATGTGAATCTACGGTTCTCATATTCTCATGCATAGCTCTCAGCAATATTTAAGTGGCAATTAATATTTGCAAGCCTTTGTCCGTGAAAACTAAATTCATCCCGGCAAACGTTTGACGAGAAAAGGTTGAAAGTGCGGATCTATTTATATAGACCAAACCTATCCGTGTTTCTATGAACATAATTTGACTAATGAAAGAAACCCCCGCCCATATACAATAATAGCTACAGGTATCAAATGAACACTAACCCATCAGACATTACCTGCTTTAATAAACATCGTCAACCATAGTCAGATATATCTCATTACTCGTGAATTAATGATATAAATATCACAATGTCTGCGTTTAACAAGGCTTGGCAGACAAAAAACTGTATAAGCACGCACAAATATTCCCCGTGTATTAATAATATATATATAATATTGTCAGTATTTGACAAGAGCAGACAGGTGTATAGCTTTATAATCATGCACACAGCTCAAGGGAACAGGCGCTAGATATGTAGTCATGTATATAAAGACAAGCTCACTAACGTCATATTGCAGATTAACATGGTCTCTATATGCTACACTGCAGATTAACATGGTTTCAATATGCTACGCTGCAGATTAACATGGTCTCAATATGCTACACTACAGATTAACATGGTCTCTATATGCTACACTGCAGATTAACATGGTCTCAATATGCTACACTACAGATTAACATGGTCTCTATATGCTACACTGCAGATTAACATG